>RXPK01002939.1:0-97110 GCA_004143645.1 Protaetia brevitarsis | reverse complement strand
TGATAATAACTAAAAATATTTAGGAAAATTGTAAAGGCGTATCAGGATTATTACATTCAATAATACTTACCTGCTTAATCTAAGCATTTCTACTATTGAAGGGTAATAATTACCTACTAATTTTGTGTCTGTAACGCCAAAAAACCTCGGCAGGGGAAAATTAATAAATAAAGAAATATTATGTAATTAAATAAATTTACTGTTATACTTTATAATTTTACAATGTTTGAGAGAAGGTAGCGTATCGGGCTACTTCAGGAGTGCGCACGGGATATTGATGCGTAGAGGTATAAATGTTATGCGTATCCATTGTTGCGACCGGTGTTCTCGGGATACTTCCCACTCAATGGGCCTGGTATCTAGTCGGCGTTGGTTACTGATATAATTTCAATCAGTATGATAATTTGCTGGTATTACCTACTGAAAACTAATAACTAGTAAATACCTACCTACATATGTTTGTTAATGCACATATCTACCATGTTCCATATATTATCAACACAATGGCGCTGACTCTAAGTATTATTTCAAAGCTTTTAAACCAGTAATCCTTCAATATTAGATAACACGTACGTACTTACCTTCGAATATTTTAATGGTAGTATCTGTGCATCAGCTCCATCATCTAAGTAGCGGTGAAACGGCTGGGGTATCCATTTAGATTTACTTACACTCACAACCAACAACACTGTTCGCTGGTCAATCAAAGTGACGCCAAGTAAAGCGTATGAATATGCAAAACCCTCTAAATCCTCCTAAAAAAGAGGGAACCAATGAAAGATAAGTTTGAGTACAATTAATGGTGGGGCAAATTTCGTTTCAAATGTTTCAATATTACGGTAATTTGAATTTGATATTACATGTTTTCAAGTAAACGCTATATCTCTTCATAAGAATGAAATTTCCGATCTAAATCACTATTTTTTCAAATATTTTTTTTTTCTTTTTTTCTTAGAACCTAATAAATATTTCTTTGCTACTATTTAAAAGAATAATTCAGTCGTTGCCTGTTGGTAATAAAATCGTTTTTTAAAGATGGCTGGGAAACCTACCTTGTTTTGCATATTGGAAAATTTAAAAAAATCTTGAACTCATTGAAATCACTGGGTTACTGGTTTAGCTACAACGGAGCAATTTTCTTTATTACGCTATTAGGTATTGCGTTAGATGCAGAAGTATTCTTATTCTGAATTTTGCTAAATACATTGCGATAAGAGATACTTGTCCATAATGTGATTGATAACAGGAGATTATGTTATGATTAAAGGACGAACAAACTCGTTCGGAGAAGCGGGGAAGCGGAAAACTCAGTGGCGTTGCCTACACGCAGTCTATGCTTAGGAACTTGCATATGTATCTACATACATATGTACCTACATAGTTTTGCGAAGTCAGTAGAGAATATTATCTAAGGTTCTGTATTCACATGTAAGAGAACTTCATATTTACAAAGGAAAATCTAGAAAGTATTATGTGATTACAAATTTTAAAAACTTATTAAATTACAATAAAAAGTAATAATAATTAACATAATTTAATGAAAGCCTTTGGGCTAGTTGCATCAATATTTTGAATAGAAGTCTTGAGGTAGGGGATTTATTAAGATTTAATACATTTTTTTTTCATAATCGCTTAAATTTTGCGTGCCGCTAGATAAAACAAACTCACCATCATTTTCAAATATATTGCTGTGGAAAATTACAATGTTTTGATATTAATAATACGTAAATTATTTCTAATCAATGATAAAAAGACTTACCCAGCTTTTTTTATTACTTTAATAGTTAGTGATCTTTATTGCTGCTTGTTTTATCTTTTTTTTAATAAAATACAAGAAGTAAAGAAAATGTCAGTATTACCTATTTAAATAAGTAATACAATTATATATTTTATCTTGTATTTAAATATAATATAAATTATTTTAGCAATTCTTATTTTTCAATGAAAGCCTGAAGCTGAACGGAGATATTTGAGTGCTGCACATATATAAATAAACAGCTACATCTAAGCCGCCAATGCCTAGAATATTGCGAAAACACAGCTGCGTTATCGTTCGTATCGAACAAACAAGTTATGTATATACGCGTCATCGCCGTGCATTGAAATATTCCACGTGATTTACGGGCGCATGTAGTTTTTATCTTACTCGGCCAAAACAACTAGAGGATTTATACGGGTAATCGGGTGCTTTTCTATGTGCGTTTTTCGTTAGGAGCGCGAAGCACCTTGCTTTAGTTATGATCGTTGTAGTCAAGGGGCTGTGCTACTAAAATTTGTCTAGAGACAACCTTAATCAACGTAGTACTCGCCTTCTCTTTCTTTCTTTTTTTGTCCAACCATATTGAAATGCATTTTTTATTACATTATTTGAATTAATTGACTAACTGTGATATAGTTACTAGCGTTTATACGAATTATTTCTTGTTTGATGCTTTGTTTGATAAATAAGGAACATAATTGCATAAGTGTATATGGTATTACTTTACAAAAAAAAATGAATGTATGTATAGAAAAGAAGCTGCACAAGTTTCCAATATTTTTTTATTGCAAGAAGTATTACTCTGGATCTTCAAAGAAAAAAAAGAAATAAATTTTGGTTAAACGGTATATATGGTATTACATATATGGAACGGATCAAAAAGCACACAGTTAAAATATTTATACACAGATGAAAGATAACAGCAATCACAGCATTTAAGCTTTTTTTTCCGAAAGTTGACTGGAAATTATCCCTTTTTTCATACATATCCATTTTCCGGCTATTACCATTCACTTCCAGAATTTTCAATTTTGCTCACTGCCAAATACATATTCAGCGTTTGAAACGGACAGTGCAAAAAGGGAATATAAAAAATACAACCGCCAATGCTGGGTCAGCCGATTCCGCAGGACTTCTTGTACCGGAGGTCATTTATTATAACGCGTGGCCTGTCACTTACCGGGAAAAAATACAAATGTAAGAGAGACCTGTAGAAAAAATTCGGACACGAAAGGTTGAGGGTTGAAAGCTTTGGTTTGTAAAATATGTGGGAGTAAGTGAGGTAGGCACAAAACAGCGGGGAAAAATAATATCCGAACATGTTTCGGTGATGTGTGGCGGCGGTTGAGAAAACGGTGTAATAAATATACAGGCATAAATAATGAGGTGGGTCATTCTAGCAGAACAGCGACCTCCAATATGATATCATCATCTCTTCTTTTGGGATTCAATTAGGTTTCTCTCTCGCTTCCGTTTATTCTATGTAAAGTGTAAGCTTCTACTTTTATTTTATTTCTTAACGATAAATGCAATAATTGCGTAGCCGATAGTCGCAGTTTTAGATAGGCAGCGAAAAATACGAATGTTACTATTTTACTCTTACTATATTTTGTTTTAGTGGTCATTTGAGTTTGTAGTTTCTTTTCACCCTTAAAGAAAGGCCGGATAATCTAGTAAAATCGGCCCTTCCATATACCTTGCATATACACTTTTACTGAAGCAGCCTTATATATAATATTGAATCCCAGAAATGTTTAATTTGTAGTGTTTATATTTTCGAATAAATAACTGTTAAGAAGAAACTTTTCTCTTAACCTATGTGATGAATTCTTTTGAGTTCTTAGGATGTTGTAGTAGTTGTTGATGGTGATTTTTGACGAATCTACACGTTCTCCAAGTAAGCTAAAAATATAAGTTAATATTTCAATAATATTTCCGTATATGTGCTTCTCTTTGGAGACTCCCATGATTTTTTGATCAAATATGGTTACTACCTACCCAAACAACATATACAAATTGTAACTTAATATAAGTGGTATAACAGTAAAATAAAAGAATATTAATTAAGTAAACGTTTACATTACTGTATTGTACAGATCGTATTCGAGTAACAAAGTAACTCGTGCTTCACCAGCGCAACCTACAAAAAGTATTTATTAGTATTTTTGGTCAATTTGAATCACGCCTAAGAGCGCAGTACTATAGAAAGTCAAATGTAACTATCACAATATCTCATTTTGATAATGAGAACTTTAGTAATTATGAAAAATTTTAATGATTTAAAATTTACAACGGTGGTCCAATTCCAGTTTCCTAACTTCTACTTAAGAAAAAAACATACAAAATGTAACATTATTTTTTTATTGTTAATGGTATATTTGGTATTACTCATTACTTATGGAAAAATACGCCACTCAAACGCCCGCCTCTGGACATTCCGTAGTAGTTAATCTCGAGATAATTAATTAATGATTTTTTTTCATACGATTCGGCGGTTATTCTGGTTACAACATGGCGGATGTTATTTCGTAGGGTTGTCCGACATTGCGGGTTTGTTGGCGTAGATTCGATTCTTCAGAAAAGAACCCACAGAAAGAAATTCAGTGGTGTTAAATCTCATGATCTGGTGGCAAGTTGACATCATCGCTACGCTAATTTTTTTTCACGCAAAACATCTAACGTTGCACGATGTGTGGCAAGTTACACAATCTTGTTATATTTATTTTAAAATTTACAAAAGTTGCAGAAAGCGAAAATAATTGAAAGAGAGGGAAGTTAAATACGAAAAATTATAAAAATGGAGAGAAAATGTTAACCTAACCTTCTTACTTACAAGTTCACCCTTAACCCGCAATGTTCTTTCTCTTTTTTTTTTATAATTTTTGTAAATTGTGGAAAGATCAATTATTTTCAACTTTTGCGGATAAATTTTAATATTTATACTACTGTGCTCCAAGATAGTTCTATAATTATTTAATGTATCTTGTTTTTGCGGAAATTGATTCTGAATGTAGAAAATTAAACTTTTGTTAACGTCTCGCCAATGCTAACATTAATTAACATTGGCTTTCTCAAAATTGTAAATAAATCTTAATTATTTAAATTTGTAAAAACAAAAGAAATATATTCATATTTGTAATCAACTTATATTCCCATTTTTATTCCCAACACAATGTTAATAAAAGTTTGATTTTCTACATTTAGAATTTTATTATTACAATTTCCCCAAAACCAAGATACATTAAGGACCCACGCTGTGCCTGAAACTAATTGAAGGTACCAAAACGATTGCGTTTGCGGACGACCTGGTCCTAGTGGTAGAGGCTGACAGCCCTGAGGATATATCATTTAAAACAAATATCGCCTTAGAGAGCGTAGCCGAGTGAATGGTACGTAAAGATCTGCAAATAAAATCCAGTAAGACCGAGGCAATAACACTTAAAGGACGAAGACTGAAAGACGAAATCTTTTTTACTCTACTTGGTAGCGAAATTAAGCCAAAAACTGAAATCCGATATGTGGGAGTCGTTTTGGATCGGTGATTAACTTTCAGCGCCCATGTGAACTATCTAAGCAAGAAAGTCGAGACTACCTTAGCGGCACTTCAAAAGATTATGCCAAATGTGGGCGGGCCTGGTGTTAAGAACGAGAGCTTCTCCTGGGTGTGATACAGAGCCAGGCTCTGTATGCAGTTTCTGCTTGGTTATTGGCCCTGGAGTTGAGGAAATACAGAGACGCACTGGACAGACTCCAGAGAAGAGGTTTATTACGTGTTATCAGCGGATACCGCACGATATTCATTGGAGCGGCGCGGGTGATAGCTGGCGTACCACCGATTTCTATATTGGCGGAGAAATATGCCAGATTATATATTCCCAAGGACAGAGAACCTGAAAAGAGGAAGATGAAGGAAAGGGAAGTGACAATTCAGAAGTGGTAAAGGACTTTGAACAAATTAAAAACCGCGGAGTGGACCAACACGCTAATACCCGATATGCCTTGCCTGACTGCGCTGCAAGCATAGAAGAGTCGACTACCATCTGACTCAGTTTCTGTCAGGCCACGGACACTAATGATTATACCTCCTAAGGTTTAAAATAGAGGAAGATGACTCCTGCACACAATATGGGGAAACGGACACAGCAGAGTACGCCGCGCCGTACTGTTATGTAATAGATGAGCAGAGGACAGGGCAGGCGTAGAGGCCGCTTTAAAACAACCACTGAAAAAAGTGACCATCGTCGGAAAAATGCTGGAAAGTCTCTTAAACTGGGTAACAGTCCACAGAGATGCAACAAAAGTGATGAAACACAGTGAGAGTGTGTTTCATCACTGTTTCATCAGACAAACCTAGATGAAATACAGATCTAGCAGACAACTCAACGTGCTCTGATGTTTATGCAACAAAGCGGTTCCAGAGACGTCGTGGAGAACTTGAGGGGTTTTTAGCGGGTATGCCCAGATGGGAGAGTCCCACACTACGGGGCTGATAGAGCCATGCGTGCGGTGTCCATTAAGGATTTCCCCCCGAAAAAAATACATTAAAGAATTCTAAAGGAAACGGAAACGAAAATATCCAAGATAGTTGTATAGACAAAAGTGGTTGTGAAATAAAATATAGAATATTTTCCTTCAATTGGAATGATTCCTTCCTTATGGGGCCAAAAGAAAACAGTATTAAATCATTATTACCTTGGTACCTATGGTACCTTAGACTACCCTAAGACAAGTGATGTGATCACTCGAATGAAAAATAATCGATGATTCGGTTTTTGAAATAATCGAATAAAAAATCATGGCTGCAATGAGCCAATTGAGAAGGATTTAGCTAGTAACCTATTTTTGAAATAAATCTGTTATTCTCTATACTACACTTTATTTATGAAAAGCTAAATAATTACAAATCATTCTAATCTCGTGCTCCACCTAAAGGTACTACACGCGGCTACCTATTCTAAGTACTATATGGATTCCATAACAATTGAAATGTTCCTATTTAATAATTTCCCTATGATTGTTAACAACAAAAAAATATATATTACAATAGCCTAGTATTTATGTGATTACTGATTTATGTGAAAAGCTAAAATTATAAACAACAAAAAATTTTATTAGTTCACAGAATCGCGAGTCTACTGTAAATCAGTCAGCTATCAGTTGTTATTATATGTGCCCATGGAACGACTATAGTTATCTCCCAGCATTCGCCACGGACATTGATTATATGTATATTATTATTATATGTAAATAGACTTATATATAATTAATGGCAAAGGACTAAGGGAAACCATGACAAAAACCTTACTCTGGGAGCAGAATCTGGGAAGAAGTCCCAGTTTAAGTTTTAATATTTCTGAAGAAGTGCTGCTAACAGCAACGAAATACTAAGTTGGACTATTAATTTCATTCCACAATCCGCAAACCCAAGAATTGAGGAATAACATTCGATATATAGATACAAAATTATAGGTATCCTTCTACATCAAATACACCATATTCTGTTCTATCTGGTCTAAATCAAAAGTTTAAGTATTTAATAGACTATATACAGAAACATAAACACATATTTCAATTTAACGATGTACTGAATAATACGTCTTAACATACGGGCTGACCTGAATGATAATTTTGGTTTTTGAAATCAATCGGTTTTTCCCCACACTAATTAAGACATCAATTTAAAAAAAAAATAAAAGCGTAAATTTTAATCAAATAAAAGGAGCATTAAAAAGAAATTAGAAACCATATCCTAACTTTTCTTACAAAATTTTCTTACTACATTGTACATACTGCACTAATCTTTATGCCTAAGAGTACATTTTTCAGTAACTTGCGGTATTTTATCATCCTGAAGGAGTTATGCAATTAATATTATTTTTAAATGGTTTCTATTTATCATAATTTTATTAGTAATCCTTCCATTTATATCATAAAGATAATTCTGGAGCAGTGTAAATACCAAGAAATCTAGTGTATTTTTGGAATATATTTAATTTGTATTGTAATTATGTTTGTAAAAATCCAGTGGACAGTTTCCAGCTGCTGCTTGATTAATAATAAAGACAATGAAGATTGTTGAAGATTTTGCATTGCATTAATTAATCGATAATTTGAGTGATTGTAAAAAATGGAATTGTCCGGTATCTATTTTATTTATGACAATCTTAAGAAAGTTATTGACGAAAACTATCCATTAGTGATTCTTTAACTAATCGAACAGTATAACTAAAGGGTCTATATGTCATATTCCCATATATTAGTTTTGCATGCACTTAAATCATTTTTCATGACACTTATTTTATTTAGTTTTAATTTTATTTTTATCTTGGTGTTGATCCGTTCGCAAAAAAAAAAAAACGAATAAGTAAATATTACTTGCTCGTGCTCTCTTTTATATTTAGCTATTTTTTTTTTAAAGATATAAGGAAACGCTTTTCAGATACAGATAAATAAAACAGCCGCTAATTGAGCAACTTTTATATTGTTAATATAAATTTTCCAGTGATGTGTTGGACCAAGCAGTGGCCTCATCAAACCGTCGATTAACTGACTAAATTGGCAATATAAATCAAATTACCGACATAATAAATAAGAAACCAAACATTTTACTGTATTGAAATTTTTTAACGACAAGTAATTATAACAATCTATAAAATAGTACCGAACAAATCGGTAGGGTAAAATAATTGTAGCATGTATTTTTACTATTATGGATTAAAGTGGAAAATCATTTTATTTTCTAGTTTGTGTAATTTCAAAACAACATTGCAGTACTTGTACTTACATAATATTTAAAAATAATTAAGATACTATGATTGTTACTTTAATGTGAATTTAAGTCACCATTTGTAATGCCACTGTCAATCGAAAATGAAGAAAAAAGAAAAAATAAATTTTTGAAGATGTTTTCCTTTTCAGTTTACCGTAACTTGTATTGAACTTATACCAAGCTTGGGGAAGTTTCTGCAAAACAAAGAATGTTTTTCTTAATATCTGTAGCAGGCGCGTATACAACTTGACTTTATAAGGAGGGGGATAATGGAGATGATATTTTTCTTTTAGCTAAAAAAAATATACACATACAAAATATATGATACAATTTGAATAGTGTCAGCATGGGAGGGGTAATTACACAAAAAAAGGGAAGAAAGAAGGATCAGCGTTTGTCTTTAAATGCAAAATTTTGATTTACAAGTAGGTTTCGCTAGGGGGAGGGGGTAATTACATCCATTAGCCCTGCCCCCTCCCTTGTATACGCGCGTGATCTGTAGTTCCCATTTGTGCTTCCACCATTTTAAAAAACTCGATTCTCTGGCGAATATTTTTGTTCATTTAAAATTTGCCCGTAAATATTTGATGTTTGTGCAAATATCTAATTATTTTCTTCATTTCTATTAAAATGAACCCACCAACGTTGACAATCTACAAGTAGAAAAATATAATTTTCTACATTATGCCGTATTTATAAAATTATATTGTATTTTTTTTTTGAAGATAATAAAATTTTATTGAAACGTTAACTACTTTTTTTTTGCAGTGAATCCCTAAGAAATTTAACGGCTACAATCAACAATATATTACAAGTATAGTAATTAGTAACGTAAATGTAGTTTTCTTGTCTCGTTTAAATATTTGTTTTAATAATATGTTTAAGTTTGTTTTCTTTATTCTTTACGTCACCAATCACCGTTAATGACATTTAATATTAAACATACACATTCCGAAGTTATTGAATAATTTTTATTTGTTACAGATAATAAAGAAGAAAAATCCGTCGTCCAAAAGAAGTCTTCTAGATGAAACAAAACCAAAGTGATATATACATAATGTTAAAAAAGTGATTCCTTCGAAAGCTAAATGTGTTACTAAGAGTAAACCTAAAATTATAATTTCTTAAAAGGAAATATTTGTTATATATATAATCAAAAGGACTCGTTGTTTGTTGTTAAAATTCGCCTTATCGAGGCACGATATCCTTTATATGAAGATAGTTCTATTTATATGAAAATTATATACATATTATATTGTTGTGATCTGTTGGTCTTTTACCTTTTTTTTCGATTTTCATATTGGTGTCCGACAGCTCTTGTAACCCGATGAAAGATTGTCTTTATGTAATCACATGCGTATATCGCCGGCATGACCTTCTCCACTGGTACTTCTCTACTTGTTGTTATGCGGTCATTGCCCAATGCAGTTAGTCTTTGAAGATCTAAGCTCAGTTAACGCTTGGCGCTCGCGTTGCCGTACGGTTTCAGTTTATTTTTTGCGTTTTACACGTTGAGGTTATATTATCGTTGTGACATCCACCGGTACCTACGAAAACATCGATCATTTGTTCGATTCTTCATCGTTACAAGTCTACTTTAATAGTGTTTGGTTTGCGGATACAGTTACGTCGTCTTATAAATGTGATATTCCGATATTAAAATGGAAGTGACTTAAGTTCGATCGTGTCGTACTTTCGCCGAAACATGGCAGAGGAAAGCTCCATAAGCGGTTCGTCTAATCCGCGACGATTGAGTCAAATCTTTGACCCTCTGTCGCGATTAAGCGAATTAACACGTGAATCGCGATCAACACCGAGCAGTCCGCGGCTGCTACCAAGGAGGCCGAGGGAATCTAATTCGGGCACCTTACCACCGTATGATAATTTAAATCGCGGCAGTGGAAGTGATCTTCTCGGGCATAATGGGATCAATTGGCAGGAGAGGTGTTTCGAATTACAATTGGAATTGCAGAGAAGCAGGACACAGGCTACAAGAACTAGGGATATGCTTAGAGAAAAGGTAAAATTATCTTTTAATCCCTTTTATTCTTTCGAACACTTTAAAATCGCATTGTAAACATTTGTGTCGCCGTCGTCTTTTTTAGAAATTAGAAATTTTTGGAAAATATCAAGAATAGCCCGGGCACTCTGAAGATCGTGATGTTGGGCTGTATGAGTGCAGAATGATTCTAGAATTGTCTTCCACACTTTTTTCTTAAAAAAAAAAACGATTTCAGGTTATGTCACCATACACAAGAAACGTGGAAATCTTGAAAAAAACTCATTTATCAAACAATAACCATTATAACCGAGTATTAAATTATTTCAACTAACTTATTTTGTTGAAATAAAATCTTTTCATGTATTATTTTTGTCAAAAAAGTATACTTTTGAATTCGGGCTTTTTATGTTAGTACGTTGGTCATCACAAGGTGTCACAGTTATTATCCATAATAAACAATACACAAATGTATACTTTTTCGGCAAAAATAATGCATGAAAAGGTGTCATGTCAAGAGAAACAATTTAATACTCGGTTACAACGGTTATTGGTTGATAAATGCCTTCTTTTTTCATTTCGAAGTTTTTGTATGGTGACATAACCTGAAAACCGCACCTTTTCTAAGAAAAAACTGTGAAAGACATTGTCTCCGCCGAAAGATAAACACTCTATCGTGATTCTGGAGTCATGATTACACTCATACAGCCATACAGGCAAACAATTTGAACGGTTGAGGCGTTTACATTAAAAAACAGATTTGTTAGAATGCTTGCTATATAGTGTTTACCTTTGCGAGAAGTTTATAATATGTCGGCTGACTGATGAAATTGTATTTAAGGCTATTCTATTGCATTTAAATTAATCTGCTGGGCTGTCCAATTTGTTCATTTGCAATTATTTGATTGCTTGTCCTATCGGATGTGCTCTCAGTAAAATTATTTATTAATGAGCGGCTTATAATTTCACTTAATTTAACCTACAATGAGAAAATGTTGACAAAGAAATGCAAACTTCTTTTGTGATATCCACTTAATGTACCTTATAAATTCTATACTATCGATAAATATAAAAGGTAGCAACAGGATTCAACGTAGTTTTTAGTACTTGAATTCTAATCTAAAGTTGTTTTATTGGGCGAACCTATGTGTATGTTGGTCTTAAAGAGCTTAGAAAAATATGTAGGTGATTCTGAAAGTTCTTTGTAAAAGTAGAATTTACGGAGCAACACAAAACCCTAAGTTGGTGCATATATTTTTGTAAATCTTGTTTCAATTATTATTTCATAATTAGATTAATCAAAGATTTTAAGGTAAAAAGAACAAATGTTTTATGTGTTGTTTGAATATAACTACCGTGTTATGTTTAATAGTAAATTGTGTTGACTGCGAATTGCTTTTCAATAGTGGCGGCTCGTGAGTTATGAAAGAGGGTAGGCACAAAATAAGAACTTACCTATTTTTTGTTCACAAAATCCATTCTCCTATTTTTCATGCTGAAAAAGACGTCTATGACTTTTTTTTAAAATGCGTTCAGTCGATCATCTGACAAAACTTTTTTTTAGGTTGTTGTCTGTTATGAACACTAAAAGTGGCAGAACACCACCTACACTTACGCCACACATGTCGCCACATAGGATAAGATTTCACAGTTTTTTATACACATAATTAACCGACGCAAAATATGACCATCTCTTTCCACATCTTTGTCGTACTTAATTTTATGTTGCAAATAAGCACTGTCTAACTATTCACGTATGCCCACTTTGCCTAGAACATTAAAATCCACGCATGCATTCATGTGAGAAATGGAATTTTCGTGTTTCTTTGCTTTCTCTGCGATATGCTTTAAATCATTTAACCCTTTAATTTAAAATTTTATTCCACGCACTAACCTCTTCCTTAAAAATTAAGCAGATAAAACAAAATAGTTAATTTCTTAATCAACATCCGCACATTCACTCATATTTTTCCATATATATTTTTATTGAATACTCTATTGGAAGTTCGAGTTTTACTTGTGGAAGTGTAGTTTATTTGAAGATCGGGAATAGGCCTTTCCTCCTTCTTAATTAAAAGTTTTTCCTCAAATGATAGCGGGTTTTTAAAAAGATTTTGACTCAATTAACTTCCATCATTAATAATAAACGTCACTTCAAGCCTTTGAAATTACACATGCGCGGTACACGTTGAAAACAATGTCACAATGAATGCAAGACGTTAAGTGGAGACACGAAATTGCGTGCCCCAAAATGACCCTATAAGAGCATATAGCGAATATAAACGAGGCCGCCCGATTCATACTTGAAATAGGTACATCGGAAATAGTGCCCCGGAACATAGTTTTGAGCGTTCGCATATGCGCTAGTGTCTGTGGTGCGGAAGGAAAGTTTGATACCATCGTTATAAAGATACGTAAAAATAATAAAATAAAATAATGCACTGAATTACATGCGAATTTCTTTCTGTGTTTATCTTGGTGGTTGGATGGGCATGTGCTCTTGTGCCCTTTAGTACCAGCCGCCACTGCTTTTCAATCAGTAATATTACATTGTTACAACATGCTAAATCCTTGCTACTACGAATTGTTTCGGTTACAGATATGAAGTTATTGCATTTAGCCGTCGCTCCTCTCAGTGTTGTAAAAAATTTTTTTTTTGGGATGTTAGGTTAATTGAACCGCAATTTTTGAACAAGCTAGTAACAATTAACATTTAATAACGAGAGTATTAAAAATAAATTACCTGTGGAAATACCTAGTATTAAAAACTTTACTAAGTTCAAGAAATCCGTTAAAGCTTATTTATTATATACCTTTATAAGATTTAGTTATGTTTTAACTTTAATTTTGTAGTTGTGATTGTAATTTTGGCTGCTATTGTCTCCTGCATTCGTGCACACGTCTCCACCAATCGGTGCGCCTCTATTCTATAAATGCTAGTGTGGATATTATGCCTAGTTCTTTCCTTATATCTGCACTTCTCATTGTGTCTAATTTCGTAACTCCTCTGACACTTCTTAGATATTTCATCTCAACTGCTTGTATCTTATTATATTATCCTATCTCTCCGTCATCATCCACAACTCACGTCCGTATGTTAGCAGAGGTCTGTAATGAACACTTTCATGTTTGTTTCTCTTGATATATCCCTCTTGTTTATAAACTGTTTCTCATTGCATGGTATAGCTGTATCGTTTTCTCCATTCGTTTGTTGATTTCTTTCTCATGTGTTCTATTCTTACCTATTATTGTTCCCAGATATTGAAATTCTGTCATTTGTTCTGTGGTTGTATTCTCTATCTTTATATTGAGGTCTTCATGTTTTCCTAGTATTACAACTTTTGTCTTATTTTTGGTTATCGCCATTCCATACTCTTTCAACACCTCATTTCACACTTCCAGGTTCTTTTGCAATTCCTTACTATTTTTTGCTATTAGCACTACAGTACATGTTATAACGTCAGCAAATACCCCTTCCGATATGTCTAGTTCTTACACTCACATAGAAAATGCGACATTTTTTCCTTTTCATTTCATTCATTTCATTCTACGTTTTACATTATAAATTTTCTTGTAGTCTTTCTTTTCCGTGTATTAAATATCATCGAACCATAGTTTCCTTATCTATAATTGTTTGACGTTTCTGGGTGCCATTGCTCCCATTCTTCGAAGTTTCTATAATTTAATTTTTCTAATACTTAGGTACGTACACCTTACATTTTTTACATTACCACCTAAAATTTAATGACAGGAACGCTTTATGCATCTGAGACAAACCAGATAGACATATGGAATTGTAATGGTCAAATAAGAAGAACTTACTTCAACATACATATCTTTATTACAGAACATTTTATCTATAAATGTTCTTAAATAAAGCAAAAATGTTTAACATTTGTAGAAGCCTACCAATCCAACAACAAAAGCAAAAACGTTTGTTCCGCTTTAACATTTTTGTAATTAGTTTGATTGTTTTTCTTATATTTACATTAACAGGAGCAAATTCGATGAAACAAATCGAATGCGGCCATTTAGGCCAAAGCACAAGTTTACAAAAATCGGGAGGGCTAGACTTTGAGAAAAAGTAGTTTTAGCATCATAATTGGTTAACCTTATCTCTATTTTTTTTAATAACTTTGTTGATGGAACAATAGTGATTGACTAAGTTAATTTACCGAGTTTGTTAAATTACTATAATAGAAGTAACAAACTAATATGGTTGATATCATGTTTTTTTTTTGTTTATTTTATTGTACCTTATATAAACTATTGCTGTTTTCACACTGCTTCGATATTAATTCAGGCGGCCGTTTAGTAAAGGAATATTTGCTCAATCTTCCCTATTTGTTAAAGTTTGACTTGCACGCCAGGCAGTAGTGTTTGAAAATATATTGCTGTTGTAATGAAATATGTACTTACGGGAAAATATATTTATGCTTGGTGTCATCGTTGCAGTAGGTGGTGGCCTATTTCCAGATGTTCATAATAACTTACACATGTTAGACATACAAATTGTACATTTTATATATGCTTATGGTAATGACCGTATGAGATATTTTACAGAAATGAATTTGTATGGAAAAGTTATGTTTGTCATATTTATAGTGTATATGCTTTTAATGCCATAATTATCACCACTGAGTATGTACCTACCAATGTTACTAATTTTCTTGACAGTGTATTCAACCAATCAGGAGATTGGATTTTTGAATACAGCTCACTTTTTAATTTTATCATTTTCTTCACTATAAATGTTTTATATAATTCAACATTGCAACGTCTAATAATATTTTTGAGATACAGAGTGTCTCAAGAGTAAGTAATTGTATGTACATCTGTCTAAATTCGAGTCTTAAAACTAACACGACTGTACAAATTACTATATTTGTATCCTTAATACAGTCTAAATATTCATCTTTTTTTTTTTAAACTAAGGCCTTAATATAGGTCAAATTTAACAACATAGTTTCGTAGTTGCAAGAAGCATATTGATTGAATGTGTCTTGTTAATAAAGAAAATTTAATTAAGCTTACAGTTCTAGGATGTTGGAAGTAAATTGCCGATAGAACTTTAGTTATAACGGGGCATGTGTAACAAATGTTTTACTTACTGTATCAGAAGCTAGATGTTGGAGACATGAAGTCTTATATTTTGAAATTAAATTAACTAATTGTTACACTTACATTGGAAAAAAAGAGTAGACTAACCGCTGAAACAAGGGTACACAACATCGCGGTAATCTCGGAATATCTTCATGAAAAATCTTAACAGTATTGGTGTTAATATTTTTCAGTAAGATTGTGTTTACAAATGATGCATATTTCTTTGTTGTAGATTGATAAAATTATTAACAAAATTCAGAAATTTTAGCTTTAGAAAACTATTAGAAATGACTTATCATTTCTAATAGTTCTGCTAAATGAATAAGAATGGAAAATTTAAAGAAACGTATTTTTAATTTTTTTTATTATGTTTATAAAAATTAACACTACTAAAGTTTGCTCAAAGGGCGTCGAGTATATAACACGTGTGGGACTTAAAAGTTTGTGTACACCAGCGACACTTTCTAATTGTACGACCTACAGCATAAAATAGAGCCTATATGTTTAGCATGGATAGTAGACGGATCTATGCATTCATTGCCGTCTTCGAAATATATAAACACAGATGTGCGGTCTCTGTGTTTAAAATGTAAAGAAGAAGGCACTAAGTAAACATTGAAAAACATTGAAATTATAAAATAGAGACAAATAAATACATCAAAGGCGCATACTTATGCTTGCCGACTTACATCGTTTAGCACAATTCCAAGTTTTTCACCTTACCTTAAATATAATATTGTATACGAACAGATGTTGTTTTCTTTACACATCCCTACAGCTTTACTAAATATGTTTGTGTTTTTTAATCTAATTGATTCATAATGATTGTTTTCATATCTATTTTTAAAACGCCGCGGCTTCGTTTCTCGATATTAACATAATGAAAATTAATATATATATATATATTAAGCGGCATAAATATTGCAACATATGGGATTTTTTTATTATTATTAAAATATTAATAATTTTTTTTGGGGGATAGGTTGTGCACGTTTGGGAATCCCAAAATTTATTTTGACAAGGTGACCACTAGTAGGCGATAAATTTAAAAAATATGTTATGAATTTCCAAAAAGTGAGATTAAATGATGTCCAAAAAAGTTATTTGAAAAAGTTGCTTGGAATTCAATGCTGAGGAAGTTGCTTGGAGTTCAATTCTGAAGCTGTGTGCAAATTTGTGTGAAGATATTTGAAAAAAAAATGAAAATCACAATTTTTCCAAATATTGTTTAATTGAATTGCATATTTCCATTTTTCTCGTTTTTAGCAGCCCAACAGCAGTAATATTTCTAAATCTGGTTGATACTCAAACAATTTTATCAATATGTAATTCAATTAATCAAGATTTGGAAAATTGTGATTTTTCAATTTTTTAAAGTATCTTTACAAAACCATAAAAAGCTTTTTCCGGGCTGTTGAACCGTGGTCTTGCGGAATTACTTTCGTACGTTTCGTTCACATTTGCAGTGAACATCTTTAGCGGCGAGGTCGAAGTTTCCTTCGTGATGGCTCGTCGTTTAGTGACGTTTAGTTATCTTTGCATAAAAATTTGCATACCGCCTCACAATTGAATTCTAAACAACTTTTTCAAATAACTTTTTTCGATATCATGTCATCTAACCTCACGTTTTGGAGATTCACAGCATATTTTTCATATTTACCGTCATACTAGTGGTCACGCGACGTGTGTCAAAATAGATTTTGGGGTTTCTAGACATGCATCATCTATCTCCCAAAAAAAGTTTTGGTATGTTTTAATAATAAAAAAAATCCTATATGTTGCAATATTTATGCAGGTATGTATATAATAATTATATTAATATTATATTTAAACCTGCATTTTATATTTATACCTATCACTGCTGTACGATTTACGACTAATTCAAATTTTGTATTTCTTTTGAAAAAATATTGTGAGACTTTTGAGGCAAAATCTTTGGAACTAGGGAGTTTATAATCGAAATATTATTTTATCTTCTTATTATAATATAGAACTGGATACCTTAAATATTTTCATGCGATCCATTTTGATACGTTCGTTATTATTTGCATACGTGTAAAATGAATAAAAGTAGTAAACCTAGTGATATTGCTATTTATTTTATAATTAACATGCCTTTGGTCTAGTTCTCCTAGTCGTAGTTCAACTGTAAAATGAAAATACCTTTTAAAACCATTTAATAAGACTACAGTTATTCGAAACACTTCAAACATCAAATAAATTTATTTCTATGCAAAGATAACAAATATATAATAGATGCATTCAACTTCGCACATTAATAAATCCAGCCTAAGCTTTTTTAAAATAACAGAGAGCACATCTGTGTTTACACATTTCGAAGCGGCCAGTTAATGCATAGATCTGTCTACTATCCACGCTAAACATGTAGACTCTATTTTACCCTGTAGGTCGTACAATTAGAAAGTGTCGCTGGTGTACCTACAGCTTCAATATTAGGTTCTGAGCAACTTTTTTAAATACAAGGAAATAATGGATTGAAATAATGGTACACAGTTTCCTCCAAATGAGGACATCCTTAGGCAAACTACGGAAATAATCCAATCATGAGAATTATACATTAAAAATTATTTAAAAAAATAAGATCAACACCTCAAATTATTCAAACAAATCAGAAATTAAAGAAAGAAAAAGTTAATTATTTAAATATGTCTTTAATTTCTTAATTAAAAACAAGTTAATATTAGCGATAAGAAAATATTTTGAAAAACAATACCTGTAATTAAAAACAGATTAAGAATAGTAAAATTTTAAAATTATAAAATTGAATTGTGCAGTAGAACTTGTATATAACTGTAAAATACAAATATTGAAGCACTAACGAACTACATATTAAGATCTATTAAGATCAATAATGTAGCTTTATTGGAATTGGACGCAACAAATGATTCTGGAATTCAAAGGATGAAATAAACCACTTATTAGAAGGAACGCTTCAGAAAATAATAGCTGCGCAATCTGTTTGTGAGAAGCTAAACCGGTAATTAAAGTCAATAAACTATTAGTAGTAAGTAGAATAAAAGAAAAGGATTACATTTTTTTGAAGATATCTTTTTTGAATATCTATATATCTAATCTTACTTTTTGCCAATTCAGACTATTTTTTAAAATTTACCAACAAGGTCAGGTGACGTGTGTCAAAAACTGTTGCTCTATACTCCCCCAAAAAAACTTGCAGTACATAGTACAATAATAAAAAAGTCTCAAATGATTTATGCCGGTCACTGATATATGTTATGTCAAGTAAAACTGTTTGAAAATAGCCGCCATATAAAAAAACAAAAGATGGCGCTGATAACAAATGCCTATCGGTGGATTCCTTTTACACAAAAAAATATCTGAAAAATGTAAAGCTTCAGAAGCGGTCACGTTAATGCTTTTTTGTTTCAAAATATCTTGAAATTTGAAGAGGGAGGGCAAGTTTAAAACTATATTTCGAGGTGCATGGTGAACATCGAAATGTGGACACACTGTATATATCATAGAAATGACGATTACAAAGAGAATTTAGTAGTATATGTGATTTGTAGTGCGCATACACCCTTTTGGGTTCTCTTAAAGTGTAACAATTTATGGGTACGAGTTTCATCAAGATAAATTAGACATATAAAAAACTACATAGTATTCTGTGCATCTCTCCGGGTTTTTTTTTTTAGATTTTGCCGTAACGGATGTCTGGGAAGTTTAAATTGAAATGTAACTCGTAGCGTTTATCAGTATGCATATATGATTCTATACACATGTGCAAAATACATAAATATATCAAATAACACGGTGTATGTATATTACACGTGATTACACATATACTCGTTCTGATATATGTATACTGTCCTTTATTCGAATGAAAAATGGAAATTCGCCCTCGGAGTATGTAAATTAACCGCAGTCTCAGAATCGTCCGGCTCTCTTTTTCCTTTAATTTTTATCGCCGAGTTGTAATCTACACGTGTCCGTCGGTTCAAGAATTTATAGATGTAATACGTTGTTGAAGCGATTGGTTGGAGCACCTGAAAGCTCCAAGAATAAAACGATTCACTTTATGGCCTTTCTACTTTTTATTGTGTCTCTGATCTTTATTAGGTCTCGGAAACGTTTAGTTCTGAAATATATAGTAGGAAGGGGTTTTTATTTTGCGATTGGAATTTTCGCGATAATATTTATTATGCATAAATTTACGAACGGCGTTCACTTTTTCCAAATTATTCACTGGCTTAATTAATTATACAGAGTATTGCAAATAGTAAGGCCCAAAAAGTACAGTTTGCCCTTGATACTAAGCCATTAGCAGGCAATATTAGGAATTTCATGCCTATAATATCGATTATCTTAATCACTGACACCTACTTGAGGGAGACAGATTTATGTACAAATGTTTCTATTGATTTATTCGAACTTTGGGACTTAAAGTAGACCTAATTTATTGATTAAAAATAGCAAATAGATCTATTTAGTTGCGAACATGCAGGATGCTTCAGATTAATCAAACGAATGCGACAAAAAAATTAATAACAAAATCCTACTTGGGTAAATCATTTAAAAATCTGTTCACCTTCCGGACAAGTTTTGTTATACTGAAAGCTTATAGTAACTTTTTTGTTGTAGCTGGAATGGTATTCTTTTTGTTATGTACCTTAGTAAATGTTACTCTTTAATTGAAAACTATCCAGCAACTCAACTTAATGTATTGGAACCAATGTCGAGATACATAAAATCCATTCGGTTAGATCTGATCAATTTGGACAACCTCCAAACGCAGTGATTTAGTGCCCAATTGTGAAATATATCAAGAAAAAATAGTAGATATAAGTTTAAATCTGATATTCACAATATCTTTAAATGTGTAAATATCTGACATATGTGGCTTTCACTCATGACATAAATGTATGTTTCTTCAGATATTTATATTATATTGAGCATATTTTCGGATTTATGATTAAATTTTTAATAATACTTTGGGATGAAATGGTAGCTTCTACTTTTTAGCAAAAGAAATTCAATCTTAGATAGATACCTAATCTGGTTGTTTCTTGAAATCACCCTGGCGAAAGACTTCAAAAGCTTTATTGGATTATTTCATAAAAAAATGGTGTTAATGAGTTTGAGTCATGAGTATTCTTTACTTATCTTTAGATATTTTATGTATGATTTTGATTTGATGTGGCAACATAAAATTTATGTAGATAAATAGTAGGACTAAGTTTGACAAGGTCAATTTATGTAGTCTGTTTGGATTGGAACACGTTACGTGAGGGACTTCCCAGAATTCTGGGATTGAACCGAAGAGCGCACCTTATATTGTAGATATCATCTTTACTAATAACACATCAACCATAAGCATTAATCTTCAACAGTTTGAAACACATAGGTAATGTCCGACCATCTGGCGCAAATTAATGGATAGAGTTACAAAGAATGTAACGGGAAAAGAAAATCTTGAAAACGATGAAGGTAAGCTGTTTTAATAAAAAAAGAGCTGACTTATTCAAGAGTAGGCGCCTGAGTTTCCTTGGATAGAGTGCGTCAATTCTGGTGATTTTGGATACGCTTATACAAACTGTTTCAAAATGTATTAGGTACAGCTCCTCCTACAAAAAGGTTAACAATCTGATTCGCGATTTTGATTATATATTCTCAGGTTGAACAATACATGCAACTGTCTTTATTGGAGGTAATTTTATTCATGCCAGCCGAAGAGTAGCCCACATACGTAATGTTTACTCGTATTTGATAAATTCATATTTTATGTTCGCTATTCATTTGGTAATTTTTTTTACTATCTCTCAATACTTCCTGGATAAGTTAGCTTTTCATTGCTTTTTTTACAACATAATACTGAAAAATAAATTGGAATTAACTCTTGTCTGCGATTGTATATCTCGACACTAATATTAGGTCTCTCTTATATTTTTATAGTAAAAAAAATAGAACACTGAATAGTTGAAATATAAAAGCAGAGGTGTTGCAGAAATCAAGGCATCCTTATAAATCGATGAATGCATCCGTAAAAATATGGGACATTTTGTGTTTCAGCACGATAACTGTCCCTGCAGAAATTGCAAAATTGTGCAAAAAAAATTCGTTCCGCAAACCATTATTTAACAGAGTGTTGACCTGGACTCTAAATAGTTCCTATGAAAATGTTTGAGCTGCATTAAAGCAGAATATATATTATACATAAGGTAAAGTCAGGTAAGTTTGTAAACAGGGGCAAGTGTGTAGTTGTTATTTATGTTTAAAATTGAAATACGGACGTCCTTTGTTATAATACTAATGTATTAAAACTTCATACTAGTTTTACAAACAAAGTTCGCAGATCTCCAACGTGTAATAATTGAATATCTTGTTAATATATCATATCTTATTAAAACAGGCATCAGTTTTAGTATACACTCTGGCCAAACTAAAGGATAATGCTATTAATATATAAAATGCGGAACGATTAGACACTTGCCCCATTTTGCTGGGTAAGTGTGTTAGTATGACCAGTGTTTAAATTTCTTTTTTTTTCTAGTAACCGTTGATAATTATAAAAGGTGTATCTATTGAAGCTTTCAACTGAGCATATATTAACTATCTATGTGTTAAAATTTATCAAAATGTCTCTATATGTTGAACAGTGTTACTTTTCTTCGCACTATGCAATTTTACTACACACTTAACCTGATTACTTATAATAAATACTTCATTCGAGAAAGGGTGCAGATAAACTATGAAAACTTCTGGAAGTAATCGAAAAATAATGGGGACTGTGATGAAGAATTTATGCAAATTATTATAATTAGATAAAATAATAAAATAAATTTATAGTGAGAAGATGTGTTATTACAGTATCACATGTGTATATGTATGCTACGTTACTAGCAAAGTATGTTTTTGCATTTACTATTGAAAACTACTACATTTTATTATGTCCAAATTCACTTATTGCTGAATGTTACAATTAAAAAAATACGAAAATGAAAGAAAGAAAACTTGTCTATCCACTACATTCCATATTTGCATATTAATATGCGAAATAAGGTTATTCTAATAATCAATAAGAACATTCAGAAACAGAAAATCCATTTAACCAGGAATCACAGAAAAAATTATATTCAAGGCGTGTTGTTTATGTCTTAATAACAAACACTAAAATTATAAAAACAAGAAATCTTGTGTCCGATAAATACACAACGAATCATACATAACATCTGTTATAACACCGATAAGTCGCAGTCGTAGTAAGAGCTATAGTCATCCTAAATGTGCTCGCCACATTAAGTACGTAATATGTAATTAATATTCTAATGTCCTGTTGACATTGGTCAGTTTGTGAGTATAGTGAACCCAAAATGAGAAGTACGTATATCGTCATCATAATTTTTTTTACGATGGCAATTACTGTAAATACTGTCAAAGTGGCAGGAACACCCTTAAAGCTAGTGCAATGGACTCTTCCGATGATTCTAGCGCTCAAAACGGATATAACGACATATGTACTTCTCATTTTGAGTTCACAATATCTATGTAATTTTTCCTGACATTTTTTAACTTAATACTAGCTTAATAATGTACACATCGCAGTGCCGTTTTTTGGTTAAATTTTTTAATTCTTAATTTCTTTTGCATTTTTATCAGTTCAACCTCTTTTTTATATTTGTCTATTTTTCATTTTTTTTTGAACAATTTCTTATTTTTTTTCACCTGTAGGTTACTACTGTTAGCTTCATAGCAAATTTATGGAAATATTTGAAATGAGCTTCCCTGAAAACGAAAGGAAATGAAACATTCTAACAAAAATACCGAATGAAAAAGAGTAGAACTTTCTGAAATGAAGAACACTACTTTCCACATTTAATTAAACGTAAATGGGGGATTGTTTAAGTATATTTATATCCCAATCAAACTACCGGTTTAGCCTGAAGTGATGTTAACTTTTTCATTTTAACTGAAACAGCCTGTGTATTTTTATGAATTACATTAGAATCCTGTTTCAGGAGTGCAGTATTAACCCCTTTGTTTAATAACAAAAGATATCTTTTTTTAAGTTTATGTTTATGCTTAGTCATCCATGGAATTAA
Source organism: Protaetia brevitarsis (assembly GCA_004143645.1). Classification (NCBI taxonomy): domain Eukaryota; kingdom Metazoa; phylum Arthropoda; class Insecta; order Coleoptera; family Scarabaeidae; genus Protaetia; species Protaetia brevitarsis. The sequence goes on along the minus strand of RXPK01002939.1, from coordinate 73,402 downwards.
AATTCAGTACTTGACTTAGCTGTCAGAATTAATTGTGTATGTCCAAATATTTATAATGGTTCAATTAACTGAAAAAGATTGTTTAATGATGATTGGCTTTGGTGACCACGTTAGAACGCATGAAGAGGTATGCGATTTATTTAATAATTTACATCAAGATTGGCATCCAATAACACTGTCGTCGATAAAACTTTGAGAAGCAGACGACCAAAAGGCGCAACTAATGAAATTATTGATAAATTTTGTTTCTTCGCCAAATTTGGGATTATAAATTTAGTAATAAAACTCGAGAGACTAGTGGCACAAATTTTCTTTAATTTCATTAATTAATTTTTCTAATTTCCTCACGTTTCGATGGCTTTCCGTCTTTCTCAAAGGTAATTATTTTTTTTTCTTTACTTCTTATTTCATAATATTCCAGTCATCCACGTTATGTTACTAAAGCATTTGTTTAATTGAGTCATCTTATTTTTTTTTTTTAATATTAAGTTAATTTTAAAAAACTTTTAAAAACACACAAGACGGGCACATATACTTTTAAACTTTAAAAAAAAATGAGACCTATAAAGACCAGACATAAGACTTTGATTGATCAAACAAGAACAATTATGTAAACGAATCTCATATATTGAACTCAAATAACCAACGAACAGTATGTGATATAGGTAATAAGGAGAGTGGAAAGAGGACTTCAGTCCGGAATTATCGGCTAATGCTTTAATTATTTTTTTTATGCAATAGGTGATGTATTGATCTGAGGAGTTGATGTATGTAATGCTCCAGCTTCGACATAGGTTGCTCCAATGGCCTTGCCTTACTGCCTTATATTTTTTTGAAACCCGTTGATCAGAGGAAAAAAAGGGAATATGATACATACTTTAAAGATTAACGACATGAAATATGTCTATGGCGTGGGCAGTAGTGTACTTATAATTAGAAATATCAACTAAGAAACAAATGAACTGTTGACGTACCTAACAAATACGTGTTTTGAACAAAAAATACTTACAAGTGCGATGAAGATTGCTAAAGTAATTCTAACCCATAAAGCCGGAACTGGTGATAAAGCCTGTAACTGCAGGTCGATTTCAATATTTCCCATACGAAAGTATGGGAAATAGAAAAGTGCTAGAAATGGTTTTTGAAAACGAAACTGGTATATTATTTTGAGAGACATATAGACTTTCCTTGTCGGCTCAACACACTTACAAATTAGGAAAGTCTACCTTGACCGCTATAGTTGATTTTGTAGAAACCATTTGGAAGACATGTGACAGTAGTGAACGCGTAGAGGTAATATTAAGTGACTTAAGCAAGGCGTTTGATACAGTATCGCACGAAATTCTATTACAAAAGTTGTACCATTACGGAATCAGGGATACTAATTACAAAATAATTCTCAGCCGGAAACCAGAAAACAGGCAGTCAGGTGGAAGAATAATCTTTCAAACTTCAAACAAATAACATCAGAAGTTCGTCAGGGGTCAATATTGGGCCCAATACAATTATTATATGAATTAACGACCTACCCGCTAGCATTCCACATCTAAAGGTTTGCCTGTATACTGATGATACGCCAGTCTTGATGAAGGAATCTGAAACAGAAAATATAATATATATGTAAAAACAAAAACTATAAAATGCAAACCCCCACAAACAACTACAAACGATTCCATAGAGGATTGTGAAAGCGAATCTGCAGTATCACAAAGTCAGGCGTAAGTGATTGTTTGAAGGCTATAATTAAAGAGAAGATAATTATTCAAAAGCTGAATGCCAGGTTCGTATAGGTAATTTGGTATGCGATTAAATTATGTTCATGGCGAAAATGTGACCGATTAAGTAAAGACATCGCCGGTTAAGAGATCTGGGGACGTATGGTTGGTTGCATAGACTTCCGTTTTATATATCTAACGCCAAATATTAATTAGTTGTTTTTGTACGAAAAGAAAAATAATTTTGTGCTACGAACGTTAATTTTATAATCATTTTTTAAAATAAATTTATAAAATAAATATTATTAATCGCTTTGATGTAATCAAGCTACAACTCGGTGTTTGTTGAAATAAATTCTGCAACGTTTTATAGAAAATAAAATATATTGCATTCAGAAGATATTATCAAGGAAACTTTATTTCAGTGAAAGATATGAGGACTTGTTGCAATGTGAGATATTGAGAAAAGAGCAATGGTGAAAAATAATTTTGAATAGTCTTTTTTTTACATATTCGGCAGCAAAACACCTTTTATAAATGTTTAATGCTTTTCCATTTGCCAATTAGCGTCTGCGAACACCGTCAAATTAGTTTATGAACTCGATATTTTAAGGCTTACAACAGGTACAGGTTTGGGTTGGGTAAGGCTTGTTTTAATATGTTGTTAAATTAGTGAGGTCGGATTTATTTCTATTGAAATTTTATTTTTGTTCAATTTATATAATGAACTCAAAAAGTAAAGGTTAGTAAAACGAATATTCTAATACATTTTCTTCAAATGCAATGCCATTGTAATCTTGGTGGAGCAGACAATCACCCCTAAAGATAATACCATTAAGTTAAGCAACAGATGTGCGTAACCTTTTCGCCTTGCGCAGAGATTCAGATTGACAGATTTGATCTTTGTAGTTTCCGAACGATTAAATGTAAAAATATTTTTAGAATCTGCACATGCACAATCGTGCATAGATTGCAGGAGATGTATCTTTCCTGATGGCTTATTTTTACTATGCAATTACTTTTTGGGTTGATTGTACATTACTATATTATCATATTGTTGTTGCCAGTTTAAGTATCAATTAACATCCTACAACTTCCTACATCACTTAGAGAAAATATTATTTATGTCTACTTCAATAAATTTTGTTATTTTATAAAAGTGGTGTCTTTTTGAAACGTCATAGCACCAGAGTATCATGTAGCATAATTATCCAAATAATTGTGAATAGTTGGTTGATATTATGTGTATCATTATAGTTCAACTACGTTGAAATAAGAATTGTAACTTACGACCACACCAAATTTTATCACAGCGTCTAAAAGCTCAGAAGTTATTTTTTAAAAATTTTACAAAACTGCCTTTTTTGAAATTATTCATATTTGTGCTCTAATGTACACCAGGGTATTTGCGTGTACACCTTTAGCGTGGTAAATATCAACATTAAAGGTTTTTTTGTTTTTACTTTAGCATAACATCAAATGAATTTTGGATGTTCTATAGTTTTCAAATAAATAGGTATTTCATTTAAAAAATGCTATATGGGATATGGACTACTTGTAAAAGTGATTTAAGACATTCTCGAACATTTTTCTTAAAACAAGTGTTTTGAATTTAATACTACCTGTTGGTATCGTATTTGAAAGTATTAGGATGTTCCACCTCATAAATTACATTTGTATATGAGAATATCCAATAAAAATGGCAATAGCCTTATGTGTGCACGGAACAAAAATGAACTTTGTGTAGAAGCTGGAAACAACAGTCGGTCATGTAAATGACAAGCAATGGCTTGTATTTATTTATATAAGTATTCTGTTTTTGCACAAGTATGAGAGTTGTGGGTGATGATTCAGCAGTTTATTTTCCGTTATATTTCATCTTTTAACTATTCTACCCTCCATTCTGCTACATATATGTTACATACGGCTATATTTAACTTTAAGATACAGTTATCTGCCCTCGTAGTAATATAATGGCGAACGAGGCGCCCTTTCACGTTTATACATATATCTACTTATCGCTGAGTCGGCTATGGAGCTGTCATCTACACCTATGTCTGTTACAACTTCTATACCCTAGTCACTTGCCTTGTTTAATCTACTGTAAAGGCGGAGATAGTTTCAAAACTCATATCTAATATTATATGATCTATACCCTTCATATTTGTATACCATCCTCTAAAAGCTATTATGTCTCCTAGTTTGATACAATTTTGGCTTTGTCATATTTCATATACTGTCTGACTTTTTAGATTTCGCTTAAGAATTTATAAAACTTTTCTCGAACATGTATGTGAATTAATTTGTTTTTTAATAGGTAAATTTCCAATTTTCCGTATGTAAAATAATTGATAATGTTAGCCAATTACGGGTTGGGTAATAATGCACATGTATGCTTTCCTGCAGCAACCGACCATGATATAGGGTATGTAGACACAGACATTCATTACTGCTTCTATAAGTACTCAACTACCATGAAACATCAAAACATAGTTGTGTTTGATTTAATCTTAATTAAAAACCTAGTATCTATAGGTTTGTTTACTCAAGCAATAATTTCCATGGATTATAGGAGAAAATAGAGTGCTTATATATACTTTAATTGAAGAGTTTTATTTAAAATCTGTAAATGCTACCATGGTTTCTTTTTAGATCGCAATTGATGGCACACTTCATCGACCCGTTATTACAGCTGCTCTAGATTATTTATAGATTTTAGATACACTAAATTTTTCGACTACTTATAACGAAAGAAATCATGGGGTTGACATCAGGCGATGATCTAGGTTTACCCCTTCCTAATTAACTTTGTATACTTTCATTAACACAATCATAAGATGAACTTATTGAAAAGTACAGTCAAAATTCATCAAAGTGCACTAACCACTAAATATCAACTGTGAACTGTTTGTTTAATATAACGTCCATTATCATAAGTGAGGACGTATTTCAGGCGCAAGGCGTGGCCAGGGTGCGAGCAATATTTGTAAAAAGTGTATTTCAACACATAAAAATTCATATTTCATGCAGGAAAAAAATCGTTTGCTCTTTGTACTTATATATTGCATATGCCTGCTGTTGTAACCTGTAGAAATAACCCACAGCTCACAGCGAATATGCATGCAGACATATAATTGTCCGACTGGAGCTATAAGAATCAGAACAAAAAGTTTATTGCAAATTGTAAATAAACAATAAATTTACATAGGAGACAGACAAAAGTATACAAGCATGCAAGTATTCAAAAAGATCATAAGTACCTATTAATAACTTCATCAACATTGTAGGGTTATAATTGCAAAGGTATTTGAAAATTGTTGTTTTTTTTTTTAAATTTAGTAAAATTATATGGCACTTGTCCTATTGTCCTTTGAAGATTCGGCATGTTTGAGTTGCAATATAACTCTTAATATTCCTTAAATCTGTATTAAAAAGTATATGATGTAAGTCACTACTGTTATCCCAAGCCAGAATTTTGTATTTCAAGTGGGGATGAGTAAGTAATACCGTACGCAAGACATGCTTACTTACTAGATCTTTTAGCTGACGAATAGCACAATAAAAACTATCAAGCTTCTTACAAACAATGTCTATATATTCTTTCCATTTTAAGGAATCGTCTATCATGACACGTAATACATTAAATTTATTTTGAATGGTATAAGCAAACTTACTAAGCGTAATAGTATCAAAATAACTACTTTGTTTACTAGCAAATAACATTAAATTAACTTGATTAAGACTAAAATTGTTATGGTAAAGCAATGTTCCGCACACTGCATATATTTATCCCCCTTGGCGATTAATGATTTGAGCCGTCTTAGACAATTAGTATGGAGGTATCATCCGCGTAATTAATAGTTATCGAGTGAGAATCGCAGACATCCTAGATATCATTGAAATAAATAACAAATAACAAAGGCCCTAAGACGCTGCCCTATGGGACACCACTATTAACAACAGTTTCTTTAGAATATAAATAGACTGTGTGTTTTCAATTCGACAGGTCAGATTTGAACCATAGAAGGGCCCTTCCTCTAACAACGTAATATTCTAATTTCTGAAGCGATTTCGCCATCAACAGATCCAACATGAAATTACAAGGAACTTGCTTATTCTCCAAGGCGTAGACAATGTTCCAAACAAAATCAAATAGGTCGATAACTTTATTCTTAAGAAAACCATTCTCCTTATGTTTATTTATTAAATCATATTCAGTGAAGAAATTGTATAAGCCATTATGAACGATTTTTTCAAACAATTTAGACTGTAAAATATATTCATCATTAGGTTTGCGTTTAAAGGAATCGATTTCTTTGTCGTACGGTTTCTAATAGTACCTAAACATGAGTTGCTTGATAGTCATTGTTATAAACAGAGTAGATATTTAAAGTAGAAACAATGTTTCTGAGTTCTAATATAGTTTTTGATAACCTCATCTCATTTTAGATTTTACGCATATTTTCTTTAAAGGAGAACAAAACTTAAAATACATTAGCAACATATTTATGAGTATAGAAAATTTTTCGTCAACACTGTAAAGGTTACAATACACATTTTCCCAAGTTTTCTCGCGCTTAACTCTCCGGAAATCGCCAGTGGTTTTATCACTAAAATATCTGTTTTCCCTATGCGCATTTAGGTCCACTGACGTATCAATAACACACATTAAAGTTTTCACATTCGCGCTTTATGATTCAAGAAACCTGTTGTAAGTGTTTTGGCATTCACGACATTAAGGATCGTTGTTGTTCATAATGATGATTTCATCCCCAAACAAGTTTTTGAACATACTTATTCGATCTAAGAACACGTGCAGTGGAAACATATGGGCGTACCTGTTTTACATTGAACTGAAGAGTAACCCACCCACGCCTCGTCGAACAAAAAGCGGATGAACTGAGAGTTGACAAAACAGTTTTTTGCCTAAAATCTGAGCGATGCTTCCTTCTGGTCATAAGCAAATTTTCTCAAAGTAAGTAAAATAAGCGAATGCAGAAATGTCACAAAAAGAATAATCTTCCGTATGTCCAAAACCGTTCATTTGCGAACCTACGTTCATTGCATATTTAGGGCTTTATTGTTATGCTACAAAGTTTATAATATTTATTTTTTAATACTCTGAATACATAATACGGTGTTGGCAACAAAATCGTCTTAAGTCTGGTGGATCAAGAAATGATTTAGTATACCTGTCATAGGTTTTCTTACTTAAATGAGCTGTAAAAATTATTTTATAGATGTAACAGGTAGTCTAGGATTCGTGGTAAACAAAATCGAAAACTCATATTTAAAAATGGTTAAAACCTGACTCTTGAACATACCTATATAAAGTTTATTACTAAAATATAGGAAAAAAAAATGAAAATTACTGATTTTTTGTCAATATAAAGCTCTAAACAATAATTGATGAGATTTGAAGAAAGTATTATTGGCTGCATACCCGATAATACTTTCTTCAAATCTCTAACAAGTGCAACCGGCATTTCTACTCAACCTATAACAAATAATGAGTGACTTCGTGTAGGTCACATTAATTCATAAGTTGTGTTTGGACATGAAGAAAATACATAAATATTATGAAGCTATTCATGCAGGCGCGTGCCTGACATATTTATGCTAAACTAAGCCGGAGAAGAAATAATAATATAATATAATAAATAATAAACTGAAATAAATATAAAAACGCGCGTTAAAATACGTGCACATTCATTTTAGTTAATATAGGAGCATTCTAGGAAATGAATAGTTAAATGCAGGAAAAACGTTAATCAAACTATTAATAAAGAAATTCAATGGTTTTCAAGGTTAATGAAGTCAATGACGTCAACCTTGATTAAATGAACTTATGCAATGTTGACAACGTAGACTTGTAATACGATAAATTAATAGAATTCAAATTTATACCCACTAACATTAGTAATGTTTATTACGGTTTTCTCTTAGGTATATATTTCATGTTTACACTGATCGAAGTAATTTTTACTGATATAATGTTTTATTCATTTTATTCTTCATGTTCCGTATTACCGGTATTTAAGCAGTGGCGGCTCGTGGCAATATTGAGTGGTGAGGCCAATCACTGGCCTATGCGATTGTAATAATGGCCCTAACTAAAATAATACAGACACAAAAAAATTAATGTATACAAATTTAGAAGTCATTTTAAAATGAAAAATAACGCCAGTGCCAACGTTGGAAACCGTTGGATTACGTTCGGTCGCTTTGTATACACCAAAGTAAATGCTTTCCAAGATCTGGCCAAATGCGCCTTGGATTGTGTTAGGACGTCGGTGTGGATGCGGTTTAAGAGTAGATAACAGAGGCCTTAAGTATTATGAATATCTGCATTCAATTTCCTATTTCGAAGTACTAGATATACAAAAGTGTTTATAATATACAAAATATTTCAATAATTCTGGGAAAAAAGGATTATCCACAGAAACACATGATCAAATGGTGAGTGCATCACAATATCGGTCAAAATAATAGAGAAATATCAGGATTACAATGTTAATAAGTATGCAATTAGTGGCAGTGTGGCTAGTACAAAGACGTTACGCAAAAATTACATTGAAGTGGGTCCAGCCGTATCTTGGTCCGCAGTCCACTGGTTGATTGAGTCACGCGTCATCAGTATACGTCAATGCTCGGCACTATGGGGGGAGGGTCCTCCACTATCACGGTAGGCAAGCGATGTGAGTCAAGACGACCGTCGAAGATCGGCTATTGAAAGTAGAAACATATGTCGAAGGCCATCGCATACGGATTTCGGTTTAGACACTTCCGCGCAATAAAAAATGGGCTCAAGAATATTTAAATATTTATAATAACAGTAATAAAGTGTAGTATTAATCCAGGATGACAACTATATATCAAATCAAAAAGGAAGCTACCAAACATATCTTTCTTAGGTGAACATTATGAAAGTAAAATAATGAATATAACAAGAGAGTTATTCTTGAAAAAAATCATAATAGTGTTGTAAGTAAAAAAGAAAGAACAAGCCATTTACTTAGCTAAACAAACAAAGATCTTCAATATTGTCACGCTCCGCCACTGTTAAAAGGAATCGCCTGTGATTCTTTTTCTTTTGTAGAACCTCTTTTTTTTTTTCTGTAATGAGCCATAATCTATTACAACACTGATATAAGTGATATAGCTGTTAATGAACTGCTATAAAAATGGCTAAAAATATGTTACAAAGGATGGCATCCCTCCTGTCAGTTGTTTCATTAAAAACAGTCTTTAAAACCTGTTCTTAAAACAAAAAAAATCTTAATGATATATGAAAGGAATGCATTTTCTAAAATTTCATGTTCCTTACTCCTTTTAAATTCAACGTTTATTTTTTTGTGACAAAACATTAGGTTGAAAAATGTGCTTCCTTGTATGGGAAATAATTTTTATTATATTCACTTGCGCGAATTTCGTAGCAATTTTCGGTATATTTTCCTATTTAAGGCAATACTTCCTTCAATATTTCCTTAGCCTATCAATGTTTTATTCTTTTTAATACAAATAGATCATCTTTTTTAAGAGTATTTCACCTGTCTAATGCTTCGTTTCTTATCCATTTGCAACGCTAACTACAAGAAAGGGCACTGGCGTAGTAAAATATTAAAAGATAGTAAATATCCCTAAGACGACGAATGCTTTGTATCGGCTGTTTTCCCGATCGAAGACAACAGTTTTTCGTTCACTTCTCCACATTTGATATTTTTTTTTTTGTCTAAGCAGGATCGCGTCAGGTATTATAGATATGGAAAGCGATGGGGAAGGTTGATTTTCTTCCTTCTTTCTAGTTCTTCGTTTTCCTTGTTGAGTGTATGTACGCGCCTCTTGCGCATAGATGTGAATAGAGTGTCAGACACTCCTCCGCCGCTGCGGCATACATAAATAATAATGCCTTGCGTATCAAATATTCATGTCTTTGTGATCTCCTGGCCTTTACCAAAGTTTCGCGGATGCGGGTTGTATCGAACGACTTTATGCCGCTTTATTATAGCTTAGCGCCCTCTTGGCTTGAAGGAGATACGAGTACGTATGTCGTTGTTTCAAATTTATGAAATACAAATGGAAAGTGAGATTTGTTTATTTTCTCTGCTTTTTGTTATCTGCTTCCTGGAAAAATAACTGTTTATATTGAATGATTTGGATACATTTAATATGCATGATTCGCGCAAAGTGTATTACATGGACGTAACGTATTTGCTAATGTAAATTTAAATAAGGTTGTGTTCGAGCACTCAGTTTGAGTTATAATGGTAGAAAGGCCAAAAGTGGAAAGCATGGGCTTATAGTGGAATTACTACGAAAAAAAGGTATTTATGTTCTATTATCTTGATCCGGATAAGCAGGAGTAGTCTTAGACGCAGCAAAAAAGAAGTTAAAACCATTACTGGGTTAGTAACTGGACACTGTCTCCTCAAAAAGCATCTATACAGCACAGGTCGCGTAAGCGAATCGTGTGGTGCAGAAAAAGATGCGAGCTACAGGAGGAGACGAGTTTACATGTAATCTGCACATGTGAATTGAAAGTACTCAGGCAGAAACATTTCGGGAAGGATCTATTGGAGTCCTCGAGAGTTCTCAAGTTTCCCCTGGGTAAGGTACTGGACTTTATAGAGAACATCAAGCTGCTAGAGTGGAAGTAAGAGATTTAATAGGGACGGTACAAAAAAAGCAGTAGTAATTTATTCCAGAAGTTTGGGGAAGGGCCAAAGTCACCTTCGTATCAAAAAATATGTAAAAAGGAAACTAACCCTAAATCCCACAGACCTATGAGGCTCATACTTCTTTTTGAAAACGTTGGAAAATTCTGCAGCTAATTTTATCAGAACAGATATTTCGGAGTGGGTACAGTTCCACCTCTGTCAGTATACCTATAAATGGGTAAATCCACTGAGATTGCATTACTGGAGCTGACCAATCGAATATAAGATGCACTAATGAATAAAGAGATAGATTAGTTACTTCTCAAGAACGGTCAAAACAATGAAGGATGGCTTTGCTGCACGATTTGATCAGTTCAAAATAAATAAGCCTACCTTAACTTTCATTGCGAATCCTCTCAAAGCAAATAGCAAAGAACTAAATTTTACTTCATTTGATATCAATGCTGGTTGATTTGAAATTCAATTACTAGATTTAAAAAGGAAAGATTTGTGGAGTTCGATATTTACGAACCTAACCAGTAGCTTAGAAGACCTACAAAAGGTCAGAAAATGTGTTTTAGTATCGCACATAAGTGGACAGGTTTTAAACAGATGGTCCAAGCTGAAGCACTAATTTCGATGCCTGGAACTTGTCTTCCGGAATTACTATGACCAAATTGAAAAAAATGGCTTTTGCGTGTGCTGACGATCTTTGGGTCAACATACTCCTGCGAGCAAAGTTTGCTCATCCATGAACTTAATAAAGAACAAGCTAAGAGACAAATTAACTAATCAAAATTAATGAGTCGAGTCTTACTACACTTATATGCCGAATTTACCAAAACTTTTCTAGAGAAATGCAATATCATCATTCGCATTGTTTTTTTAATATAATTTCATTGTTTGTGTTATCTAGCTATGTACCAAAATTTGTAACATAGTAATAATATAAATAATACAAAATAATAATAAGTAACGTCGCATTGATCTAATAACCCCTTCTATATTCGATTCAAATTTGAAATAAAATGTAAAAAGCAGAAATAATCAATTCATAAAATCGAGATTCTTATTGCGGCTGACTCTTCGGCTTAGTTTGCCGGCCCCTGCCGTAACTGAAATGACACAATCAGATCGATTCAACTGTTTGTAATTCTCAAACTGCATTTTCTTTCATTTCGATGCACTATAAAAATCCTGAAGTATAGTTAAGGACTCCAGATAGACGTCAACTAATGCTTATTTACAAGCCATTATCCAAATAAATTCTAGAATTTTCGTTAAACCTGCGAACTCCCTCAAACATATTTTTAACGTACCAGAACATTCCAGAGGATCTACCTGGAAATCAACGTGCACGGGTGAGTCATTCATGTATTTATTCTTTAAACCAGTGTTGGGCAAGATAGGAGAAGTGAATAAATTTCTACAGCGCGACATTCGTGATTATTCGCATCATGAGTGGGGAGCAGTGTTAACTAGTGATTTACTGAGAGCCGACAACACACGAGTATGTCTAATCGCTGTAGAAATTTATTCACTTCCCCTAACTTGCCCAACACTGTTTGAACTACCCATACTACGTTAATGGTCCTTTAGACTTTTGTGTAGTACTTTTTGTGACCTGGCCCTGAGAAAAATGTTCCCGTGCTCAGGTAAACGTAATTAGTTAGTTCTAGCCGGATTTAACGTTATGCAAATATGCCACAATATCCGCAGTAAAAAATACAAAACAAAAAAAAACTTTTAAAACAAATTAAAATTATTAAACCTAAAACATTGGTAATTTGGCCGATGGCTTAACAGGTATTACATGAATTATTACAATTAGATTTTTACCTTAAAATTCATAATAAACTACAACGATTAAATTTAATAATAAAACAGTTCACACTTTAGTAGTATGTACAGTCGCCGACATTATCATTTAGCGCTCGAACGAATGGCTCGACGTTTCGATGCATGCTAAAATAATAATGTCGGTGACAAGTACCTTCGCCGCCACTCACAATGTCCGGTTGGTAACGTAATACCAGGGCACGCTCACAAATCCTACCGTTCCCAATTAATTGCATAGGCCCCGCAAAGTGGACGATCTTATGCAGGTGCCTCAGGTAGTCGGAAATGATTCGAATGTCTTTTTAAGGATTAAAGCTCGTTTGAGATTATATCTGGAGGAGAAATACTAGCAATTAAACAAACTTTCAGTTATTGCTTTGAATATTTAATTTTAAAGTTGTAGCATTTATTTGGTTTTGCCAATCTCATTTGTAGTTTTTAAAGAAATAATACTAAGTACTTGATTAATTAAATATTAATATTTTATTACACTGGGCGTTATAAATGGAAAAGATACTGCATCTTTTAATAAGACTAGTTGTTATTTTTTCCTTTAATATTTTGTGTTCTCGACATTTTAAAATAATTAAAGTAAGGAAAACTATAATAGTTTGGAAGAAAGAAAAAAATAATAGGTTTTTTCTTTTACATATTTATGTAACGATATTTTTCATAGTTTATGGTTATAGAAATAAATACGTATTTTTTATTTAGTTTTTCCACTAATTTAATATTCTAGGAAAAAAAAAAAAAAAACACCGTTATATGCAGATCAGATAATCGTCCCGGAAAGTATAATTCTTTCATAGCATGCGACAAAGATGCCGCAAACTTTTCGGCTTGAGCAGAGATTTCCGTTCGGCAGAATCTTGTCCTTTGGTAGTTCCCGCGTAAGAATTAACGCAGAAAATATTTTTTAGAATCTGTGCATGCGCAATCGTAGATAGAGTTTTTATATCCCTTGTTTGCGAAGTTTTGTTCCAATTAACTATTCATGCACTTTCCCTCATAGCATTTTATTGTATTACCACCATATATGCAATTAACAAGGCGGTAGAGCTGTATATCAATCAAATAATAAAGTAATATTATTTGTGCCCCAGTCGAGCTTATTTTATGCTTATTGAAAAGTTATTTCTCATGTTAAGAATTGTTTATTACATTTTTTATTGAAATCAGTAACATGTCCCCCTGGATGTGTTAATAAATGTGCCATCGAAATTTGGTTACTATTCTTATCAAGACGGAGGTTTATCTTGAACATTTAATATTAATCAATAATTAAATATATATTCATTGTTCCTGAAGATCTTTTTGAGCCATTCTTATTTTATTGTAGTGGAATTTAAATTTTAGAATTTTATCCTGTTAAGTGTAAGATTTTATACAAATTAAATATTAGTTTTAAATTTCTGATTATTTGATACTACTTATGTTATTTATAAAGCTGTGATAAAATACCTGACTAAAATTTGCCAGTGCAATGCAATGCAATCTGCATGCTTTCAAAATAATATTATTATTTCTGCATTTTTTTTGGAAATGAGCTGATTCATAAATTCTCTTCCCCGACCTATTATAGTTTCCCTACAGTTAATGCTATTAGATAGGTAAAAGCAGTTATGAAAGTAATACATGGATTTAAAAAGATGTCCAGAAACGCGGAACATAAGAAAAACAGTAACAACTAATAGTTAATATTAATATTCAACCCACCAGATACTCAATATTCCTTTATTATAAAAACTACAATTTTTTATCAAATAAATCTCGAGAAAAAAAAAAACAAAGCACACAACTCTTCAAATAAAACATTCTATTCCATAAATGAAAAGTTGTTTTGCTTCTCAGTATTTTTCCTGTAGAGTATACTTAATCTCAAAATGATTTTAATCTAGTAAAAAACTATTCGAATTAGTTCTGCGTACGCGAGGCCATCTGCATAAGACCTCTGCTATACTTGCCGCGCTTACTGGATAAGCTGGGAACGATAGACTGCAACCGTCGCTATCACCGACCGGACATTATGAGTGACGGCGATGGTACGAAATGCGCAGCATGTGCGATTTTCTTTGAATTTAGTGAACTTTTTTTTCAAATTACCCACTCGCTCACTTAAACTAAATAACGCTCAACAAATCTACCGAGAATTTAACTATATAAAGCGCAGGGTCAAAAATACGAAATTGCGCAAAGAGTAAAGTACCTCAGTGATTGGATTTAGAGAATTCTTCTATTAAGAAATGTTGTTCCAAATTGAACTAATATTCAAGTATGAATTTGTTTATAATTTATTTATTATAATTTAATCGTTTTTTTTCCGGAATTATCCTGTATACAAAATTGATCGGGAATCGTACAGCTGTCATCCTATTTGTGTGTACTTTTTAGAGAAAATCATGCATACTAGTCAAAATTATTATAGTCTTGAAAAAGGAAAACTTCAAAATAGAAAATTTATTTTTGCTGCACAATGTTTTATTTTCAAATGAAACAAAATAATAACATCTAATTGAAATGTTAATTTTTAGTAATGTTAGAGAAAGTGACAATATAAGTTTAACTTCGTCTTCTTTTTATGTAGTCTTAATGCATTCACCACAAGTATAAGAAAAAAATAAAACACAATGTAGTTTAAAATGTCAACAAACAGATATAAATGACGTAAAGAATAAATATGAACATTCTAAATGTCTTCTTACGTTTAGTAAAACATCTACTCGACCTGTATTAAATTCTAAATGTTTCGTAAAACACAGGATTGAGTATCGCGATTACATGTCAATTACATTTTCTACACTGTAAACAATTACAGTAATTTGCCAAGGTAATCAGGAAATATTACATGTAATAACGTTGTGAATTTACCACAATGAATCATAAATTTGTTATTAACATTTTTTTCTAGGAGTTAAACATGGAAAAAAAAATTCGGTAAAAATGTATAGGTTTCATGCAAGATTCACAAAATCAAAGAAAATACAGGAAAAAATGTACATTTGATTTACTCTCAAAAATTACTTAAAAGTGTAAATTGACCTTTTTTGGGATTACGCCACTTAAAAGTAATTTTACTATGAATTATTAATTTTGTGGAAAATATGAGATCTTGTATATTTATTTGTTTTACTTGAATCGGGTAACAACTATAATTCATGGAAATACGAAAAATCATACGCGCAGCGATTGTGATTGATTATTATCTGTGCGCTAGTAATTCTATTCGTGTGTCACTATATTGGTGAATGATATAATTTAGTGTGCATTCCTGATCCCGGTTGACGATCAGTATACATATAGTGCTAAAGAATTAGCTAAGTTGCTTGCTCTCTATAAAAATAAATAAAATACTTCAGTGTTCGTAAATAGAGTTCATATAATATTACATACAATTTACAGTACAATCTTGAAAAACACATCAGCAGGTGAAATTTACTAGATGTTAGAAATTTTATGTACGTCAATGTGTAATCATTTTGATTTACTTCAAAACAAAACAATTTTGTGCAGCAAAAAAATTCCATTTTGAATTTTCCTTTTCAAAGGCTATACATTTTTAAACAACTAATTTGACTAGTATGCATATTTTTCTCACAAATTATACACAGAATACCAGAATAGTGGATCCATTCAAATTCGTATACAGCTAATCCGAAATAACGATTAAGTCAATTTTTGATAAATAAGCGAAACTTCATATTGACATAGCCTGAATTTAACACATTTATTAATAAAAAATCTCTAAATCCAAAACTGAGATACTTTACTTTAGCGTAGTTCATATTTTGACCTTTCTCGTATACAAATTAAATTTCGGCAGGTTTGATAGTGTTATTTTAGTTTCAGGACATGCAAGGAAGGTAATTTGTAAGAAAAAGATTTACTAAATTCAAAGACAAAAAACACCCCATATGATGCGCGGTTTTTTCTGCTGTCACTGTACAAATATATTTTCAACACGTGCAAGTACAATATATTTTGTTTCTATATTAAAAACAAAAGAGAAGAACATGCTCCGTAAAATCCTACAAATAAAGTACTTCTCCAAATTAGTATTGAGATTTATGGATGCTTTCAAGACACAGAACGTAAACATTCATATATCATTTCTCTCGACACAAAAACAACCTACAGCAACAAACCCAACATTTACAGTCATTTCTGAATATTTCCCAAAAACGATTTTTTTCCATATTTTTAAAGGTGGCTTAAAACGATTTTCTTTTCGTAAAATGCATCTAAATCTCTAAGACACATCTATGCCATTAACATGAAATAGATATCTAGTTATATATCTAATTTGATATTTTATAAGGTATTTATAGGTACGCATGTAGAAAAATAACCTGACAATACTATAAAATAAATATAAAAAAACGCTTTTATGTTATCCTTTCGGAAAATTTGTATTAAAGAATAAATTTAATTTAACTTAATTTTTACAGTAATTCACAGTCATTTACATTTCTACTAGAGCGTCGCTGTATTTTGCTACACAATGTAATATAACAACAATAGTGGTGATGACTTATTAGAGATCTACATAGCAACCAAGACGAGTAGTGTTTTTTTAAATCTTGAAACTCGGAAATGTGCAGGGCGGCCGTTGCTGGTTCCTTAACTTTTCGTATCCAAAAGAGCGCTTTAAGCTCAGTAAATTAGACATGAATTGCCTTAAAAAGAAGTGAGCGTAATGAGCTCGTGAGTTACTTGGGATAAAAGTTTCTCCAATGTTCCTTTTATCTATACAGATAAGATTCTCGCCCGGGCCTTAAAAATACTGCAACATCATGCGACCGCTATGCAATAGGGTAGAAAATATATGGCTCCCAGGCACTTTTCGTTTGGAATCCTACATGGCGCGCCGGGCACAGCCGCCTTCCACTTAACCTGCTCTGCAGCGTAAAGCTACAAAATAACAAACAATCGTTTCGCAACGTGTAGCAATGAATTCCTCTTTAGAATGACAGGTTTGATGTTTCCGACAGCTTAAGGAGAATGTACTTCGTGAATACCTAATCACTTGTATAACGTATTTGGTAGAGTTAGTTTTCCATTTGTTATAGCTCTATAATGCTATATATACATAATTCAGAATGTGCGTTCATATTTCTTTTCTTACAATAAATAAATAAATTGCATATTGTAATGTATGAAGTTTAATTTTATAGAACTCATTTCCAATCTAAACTAGTGCTATGCATTTAACCGATTAACCGTCACGCGCTGGCGTTTCTTTCTAGTCTTGCGTTCATTTCTACGCTGGCATATTCTTTTTTAATGTTTATTCCTAGATATTTAAGCTCCCGACTGTTCAAACCTTTTCGCGTAGTATACATTTGCTTGTGAGCTGCCTTCTGCTTGTTACCATTTTTTCGTCTTATCCGCGTATAATTTTCATATTATTCGACTTTAATGAGGTGTTCAAAAGCTTCCTAGATTATTTGCAGGTCTCTCTCGTTCTGCCATTAATCACCTATGCAAGGCAACGCTCAAAATATCAAGTCATGTCAGAGCCGAGTAATATCCTAGCTGTTTTCCTCTCATCCTTATGTCGTTTTCTACTAAATTGCAACGCGTTAGCTAATATTCCTCCTCTCATAGGTCACCACCACTGGACTGAGATACCGTTATTCTTCTTACACAGCTTTTTTTCTTGAATTTATTGTTGCACTACTAGTTTTCCCTCCTGTCTAGAGTCATTCGCACTTTCACTGAAATCGAACAAAGCTTTTTTCCAGGTTATAACACGCTTCAACGGTCGGTCGAAACCTTTTGCACTAGAAAGACAAATAATAACTTTGATACCAGTCTTCATGACTTACAGTGGACTGGGAATCAGAAAACATAGTCAAGAATGGAGCCCGTATTTTAGTGATTCTGCTGAGAATCAACGTGCATCGGAAGGCCAAAAGTTTCGAACACAGAGAGCAGAGACCTGCGGGCAACACAATTACTAGCATAGTCGATATTAAAATCACCACATAAAATGTTCCTGCTTTTAGTAGGAAGTGATTCGAGCAAACTTAGCGGGTTATGAAACACAAACATGAATGAACTGAAAACAACTCAGCATCGGCATTCGGTGTTCTATAAATGCAGATGATATGTAGATTAGTAAACTATTGTATATTACTGAAAATTCGAAACTGTTTTCGGATAGTAGAAAATCGAATTGAGTGACGGATGTAAAATCCCCACCAGTTTAAAGAATCAAGGTTCCTCTATGGGCTGAATTAGTTCTGTTGCACCTTGCTATTGTGGTAGAAGGTCACTGATCACAATATTCACTCACAAGATCAGAGAGGTCTCTAAGTGAATTAAAACAACTAAATTGCTGTATTTATTTTTATAAAAAAGGAAAGAATATATATAAATAAAAAAAAATATAAAGTTAATTGAAATTTTGAACATTAAATTGAATTCTATATGAAAATAGTTATAATATTGTATTTTACTGAAGTTAAAAAATTAATCTTTAAATTCCAAGCATTTGTTCTGAACAAAAAAACAGAGTAGTCTCGGATCAAAAATGGGTGACAGTTCTATACCCGACTGTTTTTCGGATGTTAATATGCTTAATTATGACTTTATTAATACAATCCCCAGTAGTAATAATCATAGTATCATATTTGAAAATAATAATAATAATTCTTTTGCGTTTTCTTTCATTGATCCAGTATTAATTGCTAGTATTGTTCAAGGTATTGGATTCAACAGCCACTGGTGTTGATCAAATCAATATATCAATGATTAAATTGTGTTGCCCTTATATCATATCTTACATAACTCACATTATTAATTGTTGTATAGAAAGATCAACTGTGCCCATTTTGTGGAAACATGCCTTGGTTAAATCTTTATTTACTTTTGGTAAATAAAAAATCCTCGTAATTTAAATGATTTTAGACCCATTAGCATTTTACCGACCATCTCTAAAATTTTTGAAAAAGTTATTTTTATGCAATTGAATGATTTTGTTAGTAGAAATAATATACTTCCACAAACCCAATCTGGTTTCAGATAGGGTTACAGTTGTGAAACGGCACTACTTGGTGTGACAGATGATATCATTGGATTAACTGATAAAGGTTTAGTAACAGCTTTGGTACTTCTAGACTATTCTAAGGTGTTTGACACGGTTTGTCATGCAACTCTTTGTTCTCTTTTTAATAGCTTAGGTTTAAGTGTCGCATCAGTCCAGCTTATAAAAAGTTATTTAGGCAGAGTGTCGTTTTAAATAGTACTATATCGCTGCCTCTATGTATTTCTACTGGTGTACCGCAAGGTTCTGTTTTGGGACCTATTCCATTTTCACTATATACATTTTCCTGTACTAACCAGCTGAACTTTTGTCGCAATCATATTTATGCTGATGACACGCAATTGTATCTATCCTTTGAGCCAGCGAATTGGCGCAATGCGTAGTATTAATGCTGATTTAGAATGCCTAAGTGAGATTTCCGCTAAATTTGACTTACATTTAAATCCCTCGAAATCTAAAGTATTATTGTTCGGAAAATCTATAATTTGTAAAGAACTCGAAAAAGTTTTCCATGTGGTTGTTTGTGGCCTACAGTTGCCAATTGTCCATACTGCAAATAATTTAGGTTTGTCTATGGATAACTTAGATAAGATAACTCTTATGACCAAATAACAAAATATATTAAGCTGCCCATATGAATTTAAGGAAACTTTATCCACATAGATCCTCCTTATCTATTAATGTGAAGTCCAAACTATGTGAAGCATTGGTGCTGATACAGTTTACTTACTGCTCTATCATTTACCATACAGCTATAGACAGTATTACGTGTAATCGTATTCAGAAGATCCAAAATTCATATATACGTTATATATATGGAATTAGAAAGCTTCAAGATATATCGCATAAGTTGCAAGATATTGGCTGGTTAAATATGAGAAATAGACGCGAACTGAAAATGTTAATGTTATTTCATAAAATTGTGTTGTACAAATCGCTGCCATATTTGTATTTAAAAATTTGATTTAGGACCGACATTCACAGTATTATCACGAAATTTAGGGGCTTGATACCCCCTCCTATCTTTAGGACATCCCTGTTTAAGCGTTCTTACTCCTACAATATTTACAGTAAATACAACTCTATTGTCAAAGACCTTAAACTATTAATGTCTCTGCCTTTAGATTTCGTGTGCGGAAAGCCTTATCTCAAGATCAGTATGGTGTGCCCATCTAATAGTTATATCTAAAAAGTTAATTTGATTATTTTTTCATTTTCCACAGTGAACTTTAGGTGGTAATTGTTAAACGCTTGTAAAATCTAATTTATTTTATTTTCTGGTATGCATATTATGCAATCGTCCACATATCTTTTATAAAATGTTGGTTTGAAATTCAAAGTGTGAATAATTTCGCTTTCTAAATCTTCCAGAACAAGGTCCGCTATTGCGCTTGATATTTTAATATAATTGAATATTTAAAACACTAAAATAACTATTATTTACAGATTTATTTACTATTTTGAGAAACCCAGTGTTAACATTGGCGAAACGTCAATAAAAGTTTAATTTTCTACATTCAGCATTTACAATTCCGCAAAACCAGAAAACATTAAAGAATTATACACATCCGTGTCTGTGCATACGTAGATGAGAAAAACTTGAACATTGTTGATCACTCAACGAAAATTTAAACATATTTTATCCTACAACACCAATCTAGTGTTTAAGTTAACATTCTTGCTCTCACTATTAATATTGTGTGAAGCAACAGCAAAGCTTGTTCGTTGCAAATCGGCATATATTCAATTCACTAATTTTAAAGTTTCACTGACGTTTAAAGCAACTAATTTGAATTAGGAAATAACAAAATATATGCTTCCCTTTAATGAGGTTTATTCATTGAATTTTTAAAATCTGTTGGTTTAAACTAAGATTGATAGAATCAATAAAAGAAAGTGGATGATGCTGGAAACTAATCGGTTGCATCTCTATTGCATCATCTTTGGTTATAAATATTGTATTTTATACGACAGAAATGTATTAGAATATTTTGGTAGATTTCTAAAGAATAAATAATGAAAAATGAAAACTTAATTAAGAAGTAAGATACCAAAATAATTGATCCGGCTTTATTTAGAGTTTATACCATCGCTCTCCATGAATATTTAAAAGAGCTCCACTGCAACACCAGCACCTAATCCATCTGTTAACATCTCAGCCAAGCTACCTTGTGTGTATTGTGTATGTGCATAAATGTGTATCCATATATCCTCCCAAGCTAAAACTGTATACCCTGCCCTCTCTAGCCGAGGTAGATTTATACGTGCCGGTAAATTAAATTGAAGCACGTTGACGAGCTCCATCTGTAATGCTATCATTTATTCATGGCACTCAGGTGAAGGAAGAAGAAGTACTTTGCCGAATATTTACCACCACCGCCGCTGTTGATAGTAATACAGCATCGGGTTCAGAGCCGTGCACTCTATTAATATAACTCGGCACCTACTTCCGTCTTTCTCCGCTTTATTCTTGTGCACACAATATTCAGGTCGTATTTTTAGATTAAGTCGGTGTGCGCAATGTGCAGAAGTAATGAAAAAAAGTATCGATGAGTGCAGTCAAGTGTTTGCAACAATTTAGAAGCTAATGTTTTTAAATCCTCCTTTGTTATAACAAACACTGCCGGATGCATAAATTTTAGAAATAGGAAATTCAATTTAGTTAGTTACTAAGTATAATAGGACACAATTTTACGAAAACCATGCCTCTCTACACATAACAGCGGAAAAATATATCTTGCTAAGTATAGATTTATAACGCAGTGCATCTCTAAAAAAGTTATGATTAATCAGTAAACTGCCCGGGAAGTAAAGTTGATAATTTATAAGATACCTACAGATCGAAATAACGTATTAGAAAGAAAGCTGAAGTTTTTTGACATGCCCTCTCGGGATGTGCCTTAGGTTTGATTAGGAGAATGAGGCCTATGTCTAATCGTTCCTTCCTTGACCATTATGAGTGTGGCTCTCGTTGCCATGCCCTCCACTATATTTTGGAGAGGGGTAATATTCAGTGCTATTTCTGATAGCTTCTGTTGGGCAGGTTCCGAAGATAATCATTAACGAAATGCAACATTACAATACTAATAGCTAAAATTTGCGCCATCTAGCGGATTAGAAGAAACTGTTTTTTTCAAAGCGACAAATTTCAAATTAATTAAAATTTAATTTTTTTGTTCCAATTCACTCATAAAATTGTAAATTTACGGTCCAACAAATACACATAATTGTATGTTAGAGTTTTACAATTTATTTGACCGTAAATTTATAGTTTATGAATAAATTTGAACAGTCCTAATTAACTACGCAATTAAGAATGTTGTTGTAATGTGATGTAAGTGATCATAAACCAATGCATCATGCATATAATACAACAGAAAACAACATATCTCTTCTTGTTATGGTTTTGGTGATTATTATAATCATCTACGTCAAATTACAGAGATTGTTATTGATAAGGGATAAAAAAAGTCAATGTGCTTGTGTATTTTTGATTAATTTAATAAATTTGTTATTACAAACTTTAAAGATCCTTAGCGCACTTTTTATTTGTTTAATATAATCATGCACAACAGTTTTAATAAGTCTTTGCAATGTATTGACCGTTATTTGAGTGTTATGTCCATAATTTGTGAAATTAATTTTGCTGTATAAAATTTTATAAAAACAATCTTTTTGCAAAACATATTTTATTACACTTAATGTCTTAATGATTTCCGCCAAAAAAATCTGAAATGTATTTCTACGTACCTGTATTGTACTTTTCATAAATTCATCAGTATTAGTAAGTTATTGGCTGTTATTTTCCTAAGATCTGCCTTGCACACATACTTGATAGCATGTTGGTCAAATGGCTTCAAAGAAGTTAATAATTTAGGAATTATTATTTGAGCATCATTATTTTGTGCTCCCATGATTAACGTCCAAAAAAGTATGTAATTAAGAAATTAGTGAAATGGTTTATGAAGTTAGTTAAATTATTTTCTTTAAAGATATACTATAACAGGATATTGATTAAAGCAAAGTGAATAATAAAAGAAGTAAATACTTTTTTCAAATAATCAATGAAGAACTTAATACCTGCGTTGTAAATATGTGTTATGTAAGGAATATATCCGACTCGTCATTTTCACAATTGGTACAAACCATTAGGTTTAGCAAATTCCACTGTCCACAAAATTATCTTTGAATTTTGCTGAAACAGTAGGTCAGCTACCACATTTTTAGGAGGTTTCATTTTATAACACAAGAATTCTAAACTAAATTACTAATGTCACAAACATAAAATCAACAAACGCTCCGTATTTAAGATAATGAAAACAAAGTAAATAAAACTACGAATTCCTAAAAAAGGAACCCAAACCTAAACTGCAACTGAAATTAGTCTTGGTTTTATATACGTTGATATTATGTCTGACTTTTAATTAGTTGTTTTTGTATACTCACTTTGTTATCGTGTTTTACTTGGAATGTCTATATTTGACTTTTTAATTTTAAATTTCGATTTCGACGTAGTTAAGAGTTGAAGATGGCAATGCCAACGCCGAAACATGTAGTTTTAAAAAAAAAAATTAACATTTTTAGTGAATGTAAGGACGTTTTTCTTCACTTTCATTGACCACACTCAATGAATTTCAACATACAATGAGACTAAAACGTATAACTGGAAACATTGAGAGCGCTAACTATTGGATTTGAAGAAATTAATCATGGTTTGACCTTGGTAATTTAAGTGTACCCTGTGTGGCAGATTCTTATAGCTCTAGTTATGCATACGCATGCTAATCTTTGCACTTTAACCTCCATTCTCCAATTTATGTTTTGCCCATCCATTTTTATTGGTCTTACAATTAAATTTTCTTTCTTTGTGAAGTTGTTGTAGTCGCATGTGGGACTCAAGTCTCACCAGTTGATACCATCTTTTCGTGAAGTTTTTTAATCTACAACTGACAATTTTTTAAATTTACAAATGATATTAATATATAATATAGCGTGTTGTAGATACAGATAGTAACATTAAAAAAACTATACGCTTTAAACTGTTCATTTAAAATAGGAAAATTAGTATCAAACTTTTTTAAGTGGATCATAGTTGCATAAGTTTTGCAAATTAATTACTACTAGCAGATTTACAGGTAGATAAATTATCTCCAGAATCTATTTGAATTACTTGCTAAATGTATACTATGGTTGTAGAAATTTAAATATCTAGTTGGGCAATTAATTTCTCACTCACCTTTTTTTTCTATATTTATTAAAAAAATCTGACACGAAAACAATTTGGCCATTCGGGTGACAATATTTTATTTGTTGCGGTTAGCCCTAAGTAATTAACTTCGCAGCAATTGTCTGTTCACATCTGTGGTAGTACAACGAACATCAATAATTCACATACGGTATAATGGAACGTACCGTTTTATTAAAAATTTGTCCCCAATTCAATTTTCACTTCAGCACGCAGTCTATTAAAATTATTGTGTTTTACCTTTTTTTCTAATAAACTTATGAAATTATATTAAATTTGTATATGGATATTTCATCACAATAAAAAATAACTTAATATAGGCTTTAAAAACTAATTTGTAAAATATATTTTTTTAAATGTAATAAAATAATACGATTTCGGCCAGAATTAGGAATTCATTAAGGTATTTAACTGTCGATTTCTTACAATATATATTGCTGAATATTCTTAATGTTTATTGTCAAAATTTTTGAAATAATTTTTATTTGCCGCCATTCCTAATCCTGGAGAGACCCGATTCAATCTATAAGTTTACCATAACACTTAAGAAACCTAAAACAAATACAAACGGAATATATTTGTTTGTGATTTCTAAAATTTAAATTACCCGCTGAAATTATTTGTTGTATTTTTAAATTGTACATAATTTTCCCTGCATTACCGACATAACCATATATAACAAAAAATTGTAAAACCAATAGCAGAATCAATCATCATATTAAAGTTACAGTCCACAAACAAATCGTGTTTTCAATCAAAAACATTGGTCAATTCGACCCGGATAGCAATCAGTTGTGTAGTTTCAAAAACAGCAATTGTGTTTAGTGTGAGTATTCACAGAAGACAACAAGATATAGGATTGTGAATTCAACAACATACAGGTTAGATCATTCCTTTTATACACATACATTCATCTTTATCCTATTTATCCCAACCTTAACATTGTTATTAACATGGAACAAGCTAAAAACAAACGAACAAACATAAAGCGTTCATTAACAAAATTTGTTAACTTCGTAAATGGGTTAGACAAAGTCGATGTGATCGAGTTAGCTCAGTTAAAGATTCGATTACAAAAAATAGAAGAGGCATGGGATAAATTTGATGAAGTTCAAACAGAAATTGAAGTATTAGAGCCGTCAGAAACCGAAAAACATAGAGAAATAAGAGATTCGTTCGAAGATACATATTACACGTCGGTTGCAAAAGCGCGGCAAATCATCGAAAACATTGAACATGAATCAGATCAGTCCACCAATCAGAGCGCGACTAATACTGTCCTCACTACACCTACAACAAACGTATTTACTCCAGTGCATTCTAAACTATTCTTACCTACATTAAATTTGCCTAAATTTAATGGAGAATATACCAAGTGGTTGTCATTTAAAGATTCATTTGCTTCTTCAATTCATAACAATGCAGCTTTGACAAACGTAGAAAAGTTTAGATATTTAAAAAGTGTGTGCAGGATAGTGCACTTCAGTTAGTTAGTTCCATTGAAACTTCAAACGATAATTACATTATAGCTTGGAACTTATTAAACAATCGCTATGAGAATAAAAAAATTATAGTTCATACACACATGAAAGCTTTGTTTGAAATGCCACATTTAGCTAAAGAAACTTGTATTAGTTTGCGACAAACAGTAGATAATTTTCAAATGCATGTACGATCTTTGAGCGCATTAGAGGAACCTGTGCAATACTGGGATACGATGTTAATATATTTATTAGCGGGAAAACTAGATTCTAAAACACGTCGTGACTGGGAAGTAGAAATCGGTGAAAAGAAAAACGTCAAATTAGAAGATCTCATCAAGTTTCTTTCAAATCGATGCCAAATTTTAGAAATATCTGATAAAGTTAATAAAACGGATTCTTCTAAGAAAAACATTTCTTTAACAACAAACATTACGAAATTTTGTTCAATGTGCAGAAAATCTAATCATACGATATACGCTTGTACCCAATTTCTAGAATTATCTGTACAAGACCGTATTGCACAAGTAAAGCGACTTAAACTGTGTTTTAATTGCTTAAGACCCAATCATCAATTGTCTGCTTGTCGATCTGGTAAATGCACTATCTGCAAAGGCAAACACAACACGTTATTACACAAGGTAGATGACGAAGAAGTCAAATCAAATGTGTCAGAAATTCGTGAAGGTAAAACAATAGACAATGTGTCACGTGAGGTTGGTATGATGTCGACATGTCTTTCAACTCAGACACACACAATACTTCCTACGGCTGTTATACAGATATACGATGAAACAAATAACAAATATTGCAACGTCAGAGCTCTTTTAGATACAGGCTCTCAATCTAATTTTGTAACACAAGAGCTTTGCAACAAATTAAAGCTCAAGACAATTAAATCCAATCTTAGCATTTCGGGTTTAAATCAAATCATGACGAAAACAACGCTAAAATGTAGTGCGACCATTTGCTCAACGAAGGGTCTCTACAAAAAATCCATATCCTGTCTAGTAATAGATCAGATTACTGAGTGTATGTCTTTACCTCCAAATTGTGTTACGAACTTACAAATCCCAGATTGTATTGAATTGGCTGATCCGTCATTTTATAGTGGTAATCCAATTGATGTATTACTCGGAGCAACAGTATTTTTTGATGTTCTTTGTAAAAACCAAGTTTCATTAGGAAAAGGAAAACCAATTTTGCAAGAAACCTTGTTAGGTTGGATCGTAGCTGGTTCCATTCCCTTAGATAAACCAAAACAAGCAACTTCTCTGTTATGCAATGAACATGATCTTCAAGGACAGCTACAGATGTTTTGGGAAATGGAAGAATCGCCTAAACATAAACAATATTCAAAGGAAGAAGAGGATTGCTTGAATTTCTACAATGAAACTACTATTCGAAATAAAAATGGACAATTTGTCGTACACATGCCGCTAAAAAGTGATACCGAACAACTAGGTGATACGTATGATATTGCTATGCATCGATTTTTCTCATTAGAGAAGAAGTTCCAGTCTAATCCAGATCTGAAGGAAAACTATGTTAAATTTATGGAAGAGTACGAGGGAGCTGGATCACATGACAGAAGCAGCAAATACGACTGAAAAAGGATATTATTTACCACATCATCCTGTTTTGAAGACCGACAGCTTAACTACTAAGTTGAGAGTCGTATTTGACGGTTCGGCAAAGCCACTAACTGGATTATCTTTAAACCAAATCCAAAAAGTTGGGCCAACAATACAAAGCGATTTGTTTTCCATTATAACCAGATTCAGGACACATTCAGTAGCAC
Organism: Protaetia brevitarsis; assembly: GCA_004143645.1. Classification (NCBI taxonomy): domain Eukaryota; kingdom Metazoa; phylum Arthropoda; class Insecta; order Coleoptera; family Scarabaeidae; genus Protaetia; species Protaetia brevitarsis. Next base: position 45,619 of record RXPK01002939.1, on the reverse strand, counting down.
TAACGGCGGACATAGAGAAGATGTACCGCAAGGTATGGATAAACAAATCGCAGCGACACCTTCAACAAATAGTATGGCGTAAAAGTCAAGAAGAACCACTTAAGGTATTTCAACTAAATACGGTGACGTACGGTCAAGCGTCCGCGCCGTTCTTAGCCATAAGATCATTGGTCCAATTAGCGCTTGATAATGCAGAAATTCATCCAACAGCAAGTGAGGTAATCAAAAATGATTTCTACGTTGATGATCTGCTCACCGGTGCCGCGAACGTTGAACAAGCATTCGAATTGTATCGCGATGTAACGGAAATTTTGGCGCAAGCTAATTTCTCACTAAGAAAATGGAACAGTAATAATTCGAGTCTTTTAGACAAAATTAGTCTTTCATGTGAAACTTCCGAAAGGGTTTATGTTTGTGACGATGCGAAACAAAAAACCCTCGGTATACACTGGAAACCACGAGAAGACATGTTTCAATACACTGTGAATATGCAAACGCATAAACAAGTGACTAAACGAATTGCATTGTCCTATATATCACAGATATTCGATCCTTTGGGTCTCATTAGCCCTATCGCTATACTTGCTAAGTTATTCATTCAAAAATTATGGGAAAGGAAGATAGAATGGGACGAGACGTTAACTCCTGATCTACATGCAGAATGGACTAATTTTATTTATTGTGTGCAATCTATAAATTCCCTTAAAATTCCCAGATTTTTATGTTGTACAAACGCATCTTACAAGGAATTACACGGCTTTTGTGACGCCTCTCAAAGGGCATATGCTGCTTGCATATATCTAAAAAATGTTGACACTAATAGCAAATGTAGTGTCAATTTAATATGCGCAAAGACAAAGGTAGCCCCATTGAAATCTGTAAGTATTCCACGATTAGAATTATGTGGTGCACTTATTCTGGCAAGATTGTTAGAGAAAACAAAATTGGCTTTGAACTTGGATATATCTCGCACGATTTACTGGTCAGATTCCACTGTAGTTATCAGCTGGATAAATACATCGCCCCATCTCCTGAAGAATTTCGTAGGAAATCGCGTAACAGAAATCCAAGAATTATCTTCTGCAAAGAATTGGCGACATGTTCCCACTAAAGACAACCCTGCCGATATAGCATCGCGAGGTGCCTACGCAAATACCCTAGAACAAAGTCAATTATGGTGGCATGGTCCTAGCTGGCTTTTAGAAGAACAAAACAATTGGCCAGTTGCTAATTGTGAGCGGATACAGATCCCTGAAGTGAAACAAGTTCAAACCTGCCATGTGGCGGAAACAAGTACAGACATATTCCACAAGTATTCTAGCTTCTCAAACTTGATTCGAGTTGTAAGTTTCATGCTTAGATTTAAAACTAACTGTTTTCTTCCAAAACATCAACGAAAGGGGCAGGACCGCTGACTACAGCTGAAATCAATTGTAGTTCTAAGCTGTTAGTTCGATTAGCACAGCGACAATCGTTTAACGAAGACATAATAAACTTAATGAGAGGAAAACGTTTGAGCAGTAAGTCGAAACTCTTACAATTAAATCCATTTATTGATAAAGATGGAATAATGAGGGTTGGCGGTAGACTTCAGAACTCTGAATTTGGTGAAGACAAGAAATTTCCAATGATCCTAAGTCCTAAACACATTTTGACTAAACTCATTTTTAACGAAACACATCTAAAATTACTTCACGCAGGTCCACAATTACTACTAAGTCAAATAAGAGAGACATATTGGCCTATTGGAGGAAGAAACTTGGCAAAATTTACGGTACGAAACTGTACAATCTGTTTTAGAGCTAATCCAAAACCACTAGAAGCACTCATGGGTAGTCTTCCTGCAAACCGATTTGAGGCAAAGTATCCATTTTACATAACAGGTGTAGACTACGCTGGTCCATTTACGCTAAAAGAAGGACGAACCAAAAAATCAAAATTAACCAAAGCTTACATCAGCCTGTTTATTTGTTTAGTAACCCGAGCTGTACACCTAGAAATCGTATCAGAATTATCAACCGAAGCTTTTTTAATGGTTCTCAGACGTTTTATTGCACGAAGGGGTAAACCAGCCCATATCTATTCCGATAACGGGACGAATTTTGTTGGGACAAACAACAAACTACGAGAACTTGGAGACTTTCTTGACACCTATAAAACAGATTTAATTCAACAATGTACCAATGAATCCATAACGTGGCACTTTATACCAGCAAACTCACCACACTTTGGTGGAATGTGGGAGGCCGGGGTGAAGTGTGTTAAATATCATCTACGTCGTACAATGGGAAATATAATTTTTACCTTTGAAGAATTTTGTACAATCACAGCACAAATAGAGTCAATACTAAATTCTCGACCTATATCCCCACTATCGAATGATATTAACGATCTCTCTCCTTTAACCCCAGGACATTTCCTTGTCGGCCGTCCTCTTACAAACATACCTGATCCAAACCTAAAGGTAATACCTGAAAATCGTCTACGGAATTATGAACGTATTCAACAAATCACGCAACATTTTTGGGGTCGTTGGTCTAAAGAATATATCTCTGAGCTCCAACAACGGCAGAAATGGAAGCGCAGCCAGCAAAACATCACCACTGGAATCATCGTCGTCATCAAGGATGAGAAGTTACCTCCATTATCGTGGATCCTTGGTAGAGTAGTTGAACTTCATCCTGGCACTGATGGAGTGGTACGAGTAGTGTCATTGAAAACTTCCTCTGGAACTATCATTCGAAGAGCAATAACGAAGATATGTCCATTGCCTTGTGATTCAATCAGTGACGCTTAGTGAAAATACATACACGAATATTTATTATTTCTTTATTCCGTTGAAGCAGATGCCTTCAAGGCCGGGGCATGTTTGTGATTTCTAAAATTTAAATTACCCGCTGAAATTATTTGTTGTATTTATAAATTGTACATAATTTTCCCTGCATTACCGACATAACCATATATAACAAAAAATTGTAAAACCAATAGCAGAATCAATCATCATATTAAAGTTACAGTCCACAAACAAATCGTGTTTTCAATCAAAAACAATATTATTACATATTTAAATAAACACATCTAGTATTATCATTATATACTTGCAATTTTTAGTTGGAAAATTATTGCATATAGCTACATATTACGTGAAAAAAAATATAATCCGAATGTAAAGACATATTATTGCCTAAGCTGCTGATTTGAATTGAATTTTGAATATTACGTGTAATGTTCATGTTTTATATTTTCATATACTTTCGTATATAATTTCAAAACTATGGCGTTGCTTATCGTAGGTAATATATCCTGCACCTGTTACCACATATATAACGTGTGTGTGAACGCGAATAGTTCTTTGCCTGAAACGAAATTGACAAACAATGGATTTTAAACAGAGTAGGCCGATGACGTTGAAAACTTGTACACCGTCATAACTATTCATTCTGAACAATATTTCTTAGTAACATTTTGACATAACGCCAGCGGAAAAGGTACTTTATCTGAAACGAAAACAGTTTTGACACAGCTGCAAAAGCTCACTGGATTAAAAAAATCCAAAAGCAATCGATAAATAAGTTTCAGACAAATCAGGACTTAATTCGTAAATATTTTATTCCAATTAAAAAAAAATGTTCGTCCATCCTACTTACCTATTGTCAATTTCATCCGTGGACGGATTGTATGTAAAATTATGTTTGAAGTTTTGCTTGCTTGAGTGCGTAGGCAACTTATAATTTTGCGCTGACTTCTTTTCAGTGTAAATAATATATTCTTCTAACAAATACAAAAGTAAAAGGGATTTTCTCATGAAGTATGTTTTAGTAATGCGAAGTGGGTAACAAACTATCGGCACAAAGAACATATATTTAATAATAACAGGTCAAATAATGCTGAAAGAAGGTACCCTTTGATCATCTGCATTTATTCTAAAGTGTTAATAATTGTCAATATTGATTAATGTCACTGATATCTTTCAATTAACCAAAATTTTAGTGAATTAAGTTCCATCTATATTTTTAGTAATAGAAAAATCTGTACCTATTATCAATTGCTTTTTAAGAAAATTAGTGAGTTGAATCCTGCAAAATAAAATTTTAATCAAATTTAACACATAAATTTCGAATTAATTCCATATACATGAACGTTACGTACAAGTCTTGCACCTGGATTCTTCGGGTATAAAGTAAACAAAACATTACCATATGATAATAAGGAACATGCATCTGTGAAGCTAGCAGTGTTGTTACTTCATTCATAGGTTTATTACGGAACACACACTTATCATTTGTTTAAATGTTCCATAAGTGAATCCTTTAATACGTTTGTGGATATGAGCGTTGAAATCATCTATTTTCCTCAGCTATCCTTTCGTCTAACGAAAAATTCGCAGTAAATCTACGCATTGCTGTCGTACTCTCCGCTTATTTTGATGCATCTCTCCGTGCAGACAGTCTTTCTGGCGCCAGCGTCACGACGCCAAACTACTCACCAAAGTTCATTTAAACGAAGTCGCCGAAAGGATAGGAAAGGAGAGGGCTTCTCGTCTCCAACATAAATATTATCCCACAGTTGAATTTACTTTCTGTGACCGTTCATCCCATTCAAATATATGAATCACAAATATTACGTGCACGTTGAGTCACTGCAGTATTTTACTCACAATCCCTTTTGACAGAAACGCACCAGAAAAAATACTTTAGTGTAGGTATACTAAAATAATCTGTACTATTTATTTTCTTTTGGAACTTTTATAGCCAAAATAATAGGTAGTTGACTTCCCTCAACAAAGCCTTTAAAGTTTACTAATAAATAATAGTGACTAAACAAAGAGCAATAATAAAGTTGGGCTGTTTCATTTTTTGCTGATAAGTAGTATACACTGAAGGGCATTTTACATGCTAATTGCAGTTGTTTACGTTTAAGTGTAAACTAATGTAAACAATGTTAATAACGCCAACAATAGCTTTGTATAGCATTGGAAGTGCTAATAAAGGCCGGGAAATGTCAAAGGTTTATGATGAATTGGGGTTTCTCTTAGTTAAGCAAAGAGAACGCAAATATATTGCAATATATAATGTAATAAGAAATTGCAAAATACATCAGATGTGACAACAATAGAAACTGTGTTACTTGCTAAGGGATGAAGCAGAAATTTTAGCGCCTTGTTCGAAAATCCCAGATTACAACGAGGTGAAACTGTACGTGCAACAGCTACACAGCAAATTTATTGGCTAAAGATATTGTAGACAAAGATTGTAACGAAAATGTAAATTCAGTTCTAAAAGAATATAAAAGGGCGGACTTAGAAAAACTTACTGTGGAAAGAGGCGGTCAAAAATTGAAATCGTCCTGCCAATCAAAATTTGGTAATTATTGACGAAAGATAAATAAATAAAGGAGATTCATTTAATAGGTTAAAAGTTAAGATATTTGTAAAATAAAACCAGGTTTGACTCTGTGTGAGTTGTTAATATAGGGAAATAGAAATCAAACAAGGTCTAGATCCTCACAAAATTCTTTAATAACACACGACTGGTTTCGTTCTCTCCGAGCACTCTCAGGCCAACTAAAGAAGTATTATATAATGACAGTGTGCAACAATTATTAGCAAAATGATATTGTATAAAATTGTTTTTTTTTTATAGATGAGGGAGTAAAGTAAAATTGTATATTTTTTTTAATAGATACTTACAATTTAAAATCAGTTAAGAATGGTCAAAGTTTAAATTAAAATAAAATTAGAGAGTGCAAAGTAGATAGTCGAACTTATGTAAAACTTGTAAAAGACATCAATAACAATTTCCAAACATTACATACGGCCAAAAAAGGTACCTACCGCAACAACTTAGAGGCAGTGAAAATATTAAGGCAACAGCTCACTAGTAGCGACCTTTCATTAAACTCACAATTATTTTTCGAGTCCACCCCCTCTTTCAAACTTTACTCGATAAATGACCTTCTGCATATATGGTTTTCAAGTATTCTACTACGTCTTTAGCGCAACATTAGTTTAGTTTTTCCATAATAGATGGCACAAGTTTATTGCAATTTTCTGGTATTTTCTACCTTTATTTACATTTTGGTCTCGACTTTTGCAGAATCATTTTATATCCCGAATTCGAAGTGCGTATTTTAAATAATTTTAAAGTGTTGTTTGTTTAGACTTATGTGTTTTATTCTTTATTTAATGTTTTTTAAGGTTTACATAAGTTCGACTATCTACTTTGTACTCTCTAATTTTATTTTAATTTTAAACTTTGACCATTCTTAACTGATTTTAAATTGTAAGTATCTTTTGAAAAATTTTACCATTCTACTTTACGCCCTCATTTATAAAAAAATCAATTTTATACAATACCATTTTGCTAATAATTATTGCACACTCTTATTGTATAATACTTCTTTAGCTGACCTGAGGATGCTCGGATGGAGCGAAACCGGTCATGTGTTATTAATGAATTTTGTGGGGATCTAGACCTTGTTTGATTTCTTTTTCCCTATGTTAAGATATTTATTAGATGTATTTATTTGTAACACCCATTTAACAAACAAGATACTTTGGTTTATAAGAGATACATCCGCAGACCTAGTTATCTCATTATAAAATGAAGAATCTGGGGAAACAATGGGAAATAAAAGGGGTTATTAGAGAAATGAAACATAGTTTTACGTGCACGCTTTGTTAGGTTCTTTACAGTACTCACGAAACAAGATCTTACTGAAGCTACAACTAGAACTATGCTATGATATTTTTTAATAGAATCATGAGAACCATCCATAAGGTAGGTATCTGTTGTATAAAAGAGTAATAAGTATCATTAAATATTTTCCAGTACATTAGATATAGATACTGCTTAAAAGCATCATTTTGCGCAACATACCTTCAGTTCTGTTATGTACTGCAAAATAAAGTTAATAAATTCAGTTATAAAGTTTTTATTACTTACAAGTCCGGTGATTTTATTACATTTTTAATACTTTTTTTTTGTAATTATTATACAAAAGTATAAACTTGTTTATTCCAAGTGCAATCTTTGGAAGCTGCTGCATTTTATTGATCATACCATTCCAGGTTCTTTGAAATTTTTAATATTGTCTCTTCTTTATTTACACTGGAGCTTCATAAAAATATCACGTGATTTGCATGAGATCCCGCATGCATTATCAGCGAGAGCAGCAGCTCGAACGACAACGCTACCGATAGTATTACCGGTGAAGGGCAGGAATGGGGACGATAAGCAGAGAGTTAAGATTGCAACAGACCGGCTGGGTAAGTAATCATTGGCATACAGGGGCGCTATTGCAAAACGTAATAAGGTTTCTGTGTAAGTAAATGCAATCTAACTAGCGCATGAACTGAAATGCACGTTGAAAATATGAAATCAGCAACGGACGAGGATGAGTACGGTGAATTTCTTTGTGGAAATTGCATAAACGTAGATTGCTGGTGGATATTACCTAATATTTTCAACGTATGCGAACCATAAGAAGATATTTTGTTCCTTCTAAATAAATTGATGTTATTATAGTTAGACTACAGCTACATATATAATAATATCGTATGAGATTTAATCTGAATTTTACAAGACATTTATTCTTGTTTAGAATTTGGTGAATTATTTTGGTGATTTTAAACTTAACAATTGAAGACGTGAGGCTGTAGTATACAGTACATTTAAGTTATTCCTAAGTTTGTTAAAAGGATCTCCCTTGCAAATGGGACGTAGGTTGGGGCGATGAATACCACTGCATTTAATATTCTCTAAACTTTCCGTGCCAATTTCATATTAGCATAGGTCTTGTTTGAACTGTTAAACATTATTTGATATATGCTAAAGACAAACAAACTAGTGGCGGTTTCCCGCTTAAATTATGAGAATAACTTCATTTGTATAATTGCGTATTGTTCTAAAGTCACTGAAATACGGACCATTCTTGCTTTTGTTTACTCAAACTTGCTTATTAAAGATATGTGCAAAACTACGATAGGATCGTTGTGGTGTTGTTATTACTCATAAAGAATTCTCTTTTGTCACCTTATAATTTAAACACCCGTTAACGCCGAAGCTTATTTTTTTTTTTAATTTTAAATGTATATTCTAAAACTAAAAACATTAGCGATTGCTTTTTGAAAATACGGTTGTTCGATTATACACTAAAAAATTTAGATAATTTTTCTTGGTAAAAAATCACTTCTTTTTTTATAATTTTCCGCATTGAGTGGGAATAAATGTAGAGAAATTTAAGGAAAATTTTGATATTTTGCCATAATACATGTGCCATTTTGTGTGATATATCATTAATGGGAATACTTCTTTTTCTTGGAAAAAATTCTGTAACAATGTGCTATTACTAAGAAAAATATTAGTATCTTCAAGAAAAACCTTAAAATTTCGAAAATTAAAAAAATAAAGTAATTTTCAAGTAGTAAGGAAATAAGTAAGGTACGCATGCGCAAACTTAGAATGTTCTGGTGCAAGTCAGACGTAGGCACGTAGGCAGAATTGACATGGTGTTCGGTCATACGTAGTTCTACTTTCTTGTTATTGTGGAACTATTATACTGATTAGTAGTAGACAGTATTAATTCATATTAGAAAATCTGTTTTTTTAATGTTTTAAATTTATTACGTACTTTGCTACAATTTGAACATGAAATATCCGAAACCACTTATAAGCGCGTTAGAATAAATTCAGCGTTATCTGTTAAAAATTTACCCAGACGTTAGAGCAAAAAGCGTTTCCTTTTTCATATCAAGAAAAGACAAAATCAAATATTTATCTAGTACTTGCCAGATAAATATTTCTCAGGAACTGATATCACAATAGTTTTCCTACTGCATACGGTGGCCCTTGATTTTTGCGAATTAATTACCTATGTGGAGGGAACCATGGGCAACTCGCGTGCAGTGGTTTTGGGGTAAGCATTACAAATTTTCATATTTTGTTTGTCTTTTGTGCATTAAAATCCAGTTAAATAAGCTCTACCAGGGCACCTTCATTTCGACGATTTTCGGCCTCTTCTTTAAGCTAGAGTGGGCACCTATAGTCCAGGCACTTGAGCTAGGTGCTCATTGTACCGTCCCTATTAAATTTCCTACTTCCACTCGAGCTGCTTGGTGTTCTGTATAAAGCCCAGTGAAAATATGAGAACCCTCGAGGGCTCCAATAGATCCTTCCCGAAATATTTCTGCGTGAGTACTTTCAATTCCTCACATGTGAAGATTACATTAAACTCGTTTCTTCTTCACCACGGTTCAATTACTCGACCTGCGTTGTATAGATGATTTGTCAAGGGACAGTGTCCAGTTACCAGCCCAGTAATGATTTTAGCTTATTTCTTGCTGCGTCTGAGTAGGTTATCAGAGAATCTAGCATCCCCGTCCCCTATTAGTGCTTTAGTATGTAATTGACCTTCAGTCGACCTCCATTTCTTAGTACTTTCTTTATCTAGCCAGGTCCGAATCTCCCTTCTTGCAGAATCTTTAGTAATCCCACATACGGGCTCTGGACACCTGAAGTGTCTTTTAGAGCACTTGGCTAGTTCGTCGGCTATTATATTGCTCTTTATATCCTCATGTCCCGGCACCCTTATGGATATCCTTGGATTAGGGGCTGGCCCCACAGATACCGGCTTCTGTGTCCTGGCTGGATTTGGATCCGTCCGTCGTCCAGAGCAGTGATCTCACTACGTACCTGGTCACTGTTCGGTATGGATATTTTCACATTTTCAGTGAAATTAATTATGGGTGCCACACTGTCCGCGCGCATTTGCTACAAATTTGCTACATTTGCTGGACGGGTCATTGGTACAATGACCAGTACCGTACCCGTAGTGTGCCGTCAGTGTGCCCTCCGACCCTAAAGTTGGAATGCCACAAGTTCTTGGCTTTCAGTCTAAGGTTCGCATGCATAGCTTCCGCTTTCATATAAAGCTCCAGCGGGGGCAGCCCATAATGGTCTCCGAAGAAGCGGCCCCTGTGCTGTTGATTGTACCAGTGATTTCCAGCAATGCCTGTCTCTGGACAGCGGTTAGCAGCTTCACTGCTGAAGACATTTATATCCTTCTCCACCAGGTCACTGCTTCGTAAGTTATCGCTGGTATTATCACGGCAGTATGTAGCCAATGGACCACCTTCGGCTTTAATCCCTAGGTTTTGCCAGCAACTCTCCTGCAGCGCCAGAATAGTTGCGTAGCCCTGGTCGTTGTTTTAACTAATTTTTCCATCTCAATTTCGCATCGAGGGTAACACCCAGATACTTTACTTCTTTGGGTTAATTGTAATTCTTGCCGAAACAGTCTAATGCGTCCTAGGTCATTGAGTTTGCTCATGTTGAGGAAGGCAACTTTGTTTTTTTGTGGATTAACTGAGAGTCCTTGTGAAAGGCACCATTCCTTCACCATTTGCAGTGCGTTACGCATGATGCCTACCAGTATGCCTGGAACTTCCCTTTGGCGACAATGACCCCTGCGTCCATGCTCCTTTGTCGTTTAATGACCTGATGAGATCATCCACAACCAAGCTCCACAACAGTGGTGACAAAACTCCCCCTTGAGGACACCCTCTAGTGGTCCTCATGGCGATACTTTTATCTAGCATCTGGGCATAAACCACTCTGCTTCTTAGCATGCAGTCAACCCATCTGCTGGTCGTGTGGCTAATGTTCTGCTCCATTAAGGATCGGTTGATCGAGTGCGTTGATGTGTTAACAAAGGCGCCCTCGATACTATTCGACGATATTTTCCTTTTTGTTCGAAGAAAATCAGAAATGCTGATTTTTATTTGTAATTTTACATTTAAACAAGTAAAACTTCTATGGAAATTATCACTACTAATCTCATCGAACAAGTATAGAGTGGACAGATGACAGTTGCGCTTGTCATGATCTTAATAGTTCTGTAAGTTTTGTTTTTGATTTTTGCACCAACGTGACTTGTAATTAAATTGGAATGAGGTACCGTCCTTTATTATCCTAGGTTTCTATAACGTTTCAAATGAAGAAAATCATTTATAATTTCCCATTTGTAATTTATTTTATAACTACCCGATTTTACTCTAACCTTTTAAAAATGTGACATTTTGGAAATTGTTCAAAAATTACGTGTGGTCATAATTTTTAATTTCTTTTATCTAAGAAGAGGGCATTTCTCAACAGTGGGGAACCACTTTAAGACAGCTATACAATTGTCAGGACAATTTGCTTTTTATTTAGGAGTTATCTTATTCTTTTAATTAAGCTTAGCGTCCCGGCTCTGCTTTTGTATTCTATTTGGCTACGGGAAAAGGGATGATAAGACGTACAACCACACATCCATATAAGCCTATATTTATGTCACGATAAATGATTGTTATCGCAAAATGCGACAACCAATAACAAAGGCATTACTGTTCAATCTTTTTTTACTTATTTATTTTTTACTTAGAAATTGTGCACACCATGAATAATACAAAGGCGGTGCCATCGTGTACATCTACGTCTATATACATTTATGGTTGTAAGATATCCACCCTTCTCCCACTGTCGTACGGTATAATAAATATTTTTGGTTCTAAAAAAGACCATTTTTCAAAAACTTTATTGCGTGTTTTTATTTGTAACTTGTGTTAGGAAAAATAGATATTAAGTAGCAGCTATTTACCTGTATTCATCCATGTATTACTATTTATTAGAAAAGATATATGGTACAATAATACCATTAATTATAAAGTTTGTCGTAACTGTTTTTGTTGTGTATGTATACGTTCGTCCATAGCTGTGTCTACCGTAAATAAATTTGTTTTTGTTTCATCTGTATGATGAATGTATTAACGCTTTTCAAAATATTACGTAACATCTGGTGTATGCTCAGCAATATGTAAAATCCCATAAATTAGCCTAGAATTAATTTCTGATTTAATTGGCGAAACGAATTAGTGGGCGTAAATCAATAGTACCTCGCAATATTGAAGCAATCGTGTTGAATACACCTCGACTTGTTTTTATTACTTGTTTCTATTAGGGTTATTAATCATATTTACCGAAATAGAACAAAATTCAAGATATATTTTGATAAAAGTAAGGATGGCAGTCATTTGTAAATTTCTGTTGTACTTCACTAGTAATAATGTAGCGCTAGGCTAAATGAAATTTAAAATGAAGTACATATAGTGATTTGATCAAGATTGTTAGCGACAATTAGTTTAGTAAGCAAGCTTTGCCCTTAATAAAGAAAAATATAATGTATATTAAAATCAGTTGTTAATGTAATTGGTTGCAAATTCTAGCTTTTCACGTTTGCTTTGTCTATTGTTATTGTGAAAACGCAAAAAATTAATCAGTTGGTAGCAGTCTATCTTCTTTTTAATCAGCTTGATGGGTGTTTAACTGACTAAGTACTAGTTTTTAGCTAAGGGATAATGGTTATTTAACCTTGAATGCTGTATAATTGCAGTTAAAGATGTATACAAAAGTTTTACAAAATTCAAAGCTGCATAATCTAAAAATAATTTTAAAAACTATTAAAGGTAGGTATAGGGAATGCTGATACAAAGTGACAGGCGATTTACTTCCTAATTTTGAATTAAAATACAGGGTGTTCTATTTAAAAAAAATGAGTTTTCTGCATTTGAAAATATGTAATTTTGTTCCTCAGTTATAGTTACAATCGAATAGATAATGGTGCCAAAATCTCAATTAGAATTTTTTAATTTTTCGAAACACTGTAGTGAGTGCATGTTTTATTATTATAATGTCACAGCTGTTTCCAAAAGCAATAAAACAAAAATATATAAATAAATTATTAGAATTTGAAACTCATTTCGTTCTATAAATGTAGACCAACCATTACAATTGATCTGAGTAGTATAGAGGCCGACCGCCTAGCATAATGCCTTTCTTACTAACACCGAGACCGTAAAACTTCTAATATTACGTTACCTATTGCACCACTTAAAAACCCTGTTCGGCCAAACTTAATATGTATCTGCATTATCTATGGTGAGTGGAATTGCCACTAAACAAACAAATAAAAGCATGTAGAAGTTTAGGTTAATATATACAATGAATGTAAGTATCTTGAAAATAACAAAGGGCACGTTTTTAAAGCAGATATATCAAAATAGTCTGCACTAGGCCTGAACTAAAAGCCTATGACATAATCTAAGGCGGCGGCTGTACATATGTAGGCACATCAGCCGCCAATACGCTATTCTAGTTAGGTTATGTATTACATACAAATATCGGCAGTAAAATAAAAGGTAAGTGATTGTCCATATATTATAAACAGTACATTTATTTAGAATTGTATTATAGGAGAATACCATCAGAAAGAGAGAAAGTAAATAGGTCGATATTCTTATCTATTATCTAATTAATAAAGTGCCGCAGTGTTGAGTTACTGCATCGTCAGTAGAAGAACACCTCATAGCAAGGATGATAAGATGTTCAACATGTTCAAAAAACTACTTTCGTGTTTTGTCGATTCGTTTAATTTCAATATTTGAGTTTATTTTTATATATAAGTACTGTATATGTATCGAATTATTTTATGTAGTAATTACATTTTATCCCAACGAACACGGTCGTTGCTTTATTTATTAGTGAATAAGGAACTTAATTTACTTTCCTTCCGTTACAGTAGTATTGATAAAATATTTGATAGAGAAAATTACCTCTTTCTACAAGTTAACAATCACTATTGATATTGTTTAATGCACACTAGTAGTGGCCTTACGATCTACACTAAAAATAGATAAACACTATGAAGCAGTAACATTCGCACTAGTAGTAATATGCTATATTTACACTAAGGCATATTAAATATCCTCTAACTACTAACACTACTCCTAGTGTTACAAAAAATATACTATTTAGAGGGACCTCCATGAACTCGGCGTAGTATAGTTCTAGTGTTACAAATTTCTTACTGTGTGTATATAATTATATCAATTTTAGTTGCACTGTTGTATCAACCTAAGTGTATATATATGGTATTTAAAATATGAATATCTAAAACAAATGCATATACAAACTAAGACGCCTTGACCGAAGGCTTGCAGCTGTCGAGCCTTTTTTTACGAAAGCGTAAATAGCACCGTTGTTGTTACAAATAGACATATAGTAGCTTACATACGGTAATGTTATTTTTCTTCGTAGAATTTAAAAATGGAATAATATATAGACTGTTCCGTTTCAAATAACGAAGTAAGTATGCGTTTTCCTACTTTTGGAACAGCCTGTATAATCAAAAATATTTTTTTGGGTTATACAGCATTGAATTCTGTAAAACTTTTCCATAAAAGACTTTTTTCTAAAATCAAAAATAGTGCTATAATCATTCTGTACACCCCGCCCTCCTCCCCTCTCAAAAAAACTCATCCAGTTTGGGTGGTAGAGAAGAGTGTCTTCTGTTTCATTCAAACCGAACGGGTTGTCCTTCCTTTGATTTGTTGTGCTCTTGACTGGTTGTTGACTGGTTAAAACGTTAAAGATGATGTATTTGATATATGTAACGGTGGTCAAACTATGCAGGTGTAGCAACTAACTGATATAAATGAATCTCGGATGATCTGAGATTATTCCTCTTAAATGCGCAAACTTTTCCATCTTGCTGAGTTCAGTTATAGCAGTTTGCCGCTGCATCTTTCTCCATCACACCAGAAATGCATAAGTGACCATGAGTCTGACCGCCGTGATGTTTGTCCAACATATCATATTATGTCTTAGCTCCCATGTTTTTCTATAAGTTCTTCAAGCCAACATGGGTGTTGCCTCCGTCGTGATTTTAATTCTCTGCAGCTGCCGATTCCAAATAACTTGGAATGAAGCATGGCATCAAGATATTTCATTTCATATGTAAATTTCATTATTACACACGGAGTCCAAAACCATCAAAGTTCCTCCTTCTCGTAAATGCTATTGTGGTTGTTTTGGAGATACTGATATTTAGACCTTCCTCTTCGGTCCATGCTTGCACAACTTGTAGAGCGTTCTGCATTTTGTCTCGCACTACGCTTTGTGCAAGTTTTATGCCTTTCATTCATTGTCCAGATTTATTAGTAGCTCATCTGTAGTAGAGAGGACAAAGGCTAACCGTACGGACATCTTTAGACCTGAGCCACCAGTATCTCTTCTATAATAATTGTGCAAACAGATCTCCTTTTAGCATGCAGTCAATCTCTTTGGAGCTTGTTTCATCGATTCTTTTATACCTCAATGCTTTGGAAATTGATGCCACGAAAGTACTGTCAAATGTTCGTCTAGGTGGAGGAATGTGTACAAAAGCAGTTTCTCGGTCTTGATATAGTGATCGATGTACTAATACGTCATCCTTTATGTGTTTGTTTAGCAGTTTTTCAGGAGTCTCGCATAAATGTCATCAGACTTATTGGTCTCAGAGATGTTGCTCCATCTTGTCCGGCTTTGCCAGGTTTTGGAATAAAAGTAACTCAGATCAGCCTTCAGATGATTGATATGTATACACATACTTCGCCTACTATTTGTATACATACTTTACAAATAATAAGAAATAACAATGTTTAATTTGAATAAAATACGTGCAATTAAGATAAAAATTATATGATGGAAGTTCATGTCTACAGCCATGAAACTAAGCGACATAATAGTAACGTCTTTAAAAAGAGCGTTCGTAAAGCTCCTTGGCTGCTGCACGTAGACGAGCAGAAGATATCGGGGGAACATGGAGCAGATAGACTTACACGCAGGAAGTGTGCAATGCGTGACGGTACATAAACGCTGCTGTAAGTACCTTCGCTCTGTTACGGCACACACTTTATCCAGGGGACCCGGAGACTCGCACATTCCGGTTTATCTTCTGTATAAGAAAGTAATGGCCTTTTATATCCTTGTAAATGGGCCACTTCAATAAGAGAGGCTTGTGAAACACTAAGAAGTCCTGAAAACTTCGCTCGGTTCCTAAAGTTTTAATATACGCCGACCGGAAAGATTCTGATAATGCATAGATTCATATATAATTTAAGACTGCTCTCGGCGAAGCGTAAACTGGGTGAGAGGATAATGCAGTAACAAAATTGGAAAGTTATGACAGTTTATCAGTTTATTTAATTTTTTTTTTAACTTGAAAATTAGGAAATATGGATAAAAAATATGAGAGCCTGTGTTCATTGCGGATAATAGCAAATCTAAATATTCACTTTAAGCCTGGACTATTCCGCGAAAGCTTATATAACTTGTAAAACGATAGGTCAGTATTATAAAGATATAATGAAATTCGCCAATTCATTTATATTAAATTGGTTGCCGACGCCACAGTGATACAAAACAAATTAAAACAAACCCTGTTCTTAACAATAGTACAAACCACACCTTTATTTTTTTAAACACAATATTTTAACGTAAAATGAATTATTATAATAAACAATTTTATAAAAAATCGAAAGAATAAATTCTAGTTTTAAAGTTTTCGGTATTAACTTGGTTTCAATCTGGACTTAAACGTTTCTAAACATCTATTTTATTATTTTAAGAAAACTGGTTGGCGGTTAGTCGGTATTTTTTTAAGTAAAACGCAATGAATCAGGAAACGATGTTTATAATGTTAACTATCCACGGAATTATTATTTTAGGGGAAAATCTATAAAGAAGCTATAAAGCAATCAACGAACACTGAATTCATCTGTTTATGAGCGATACTGTCCAGCATTCTCGTGTTTTTGTATAGGAAATAGATTAATTTCATATTTTTGTTTGAGTTGTTAGAGTTGTTTGTTTGTTTGAGTGACAACTAAAACTTTATTTAAAATAACAATTTAAAAAGAATTAAATTAACGTACAAATCTAATTTTAAATTTCAAACGAATTTTTATAAAATGCGTTATAACATAATGTTTGGAATAAAATAGTATGTGCGATTAGTCACAGTGACTCAATCTGTGACTGTCAAACAATCCGGCGACATTACAGTTAATTCCAATAATATATGTACAGGGTCCGTCCAATAATATATGTACAGGGTCCG
Organism: Protaetia brevitarsis; assembly: GCA_004143645.1. Lineage (NCBI taxonomy): Eukaryota > Metazoa > Arthropoda > Insecta > Coleoptera > Scarabaeidae > Protaetia > Protaetia brevitarsis. The sequence continues at coordinate 28,645 of RXPK01002939.1, read as the reverse complement.
TTCAATAATATATGTACAGGATTGAATAGTTTTCAAAAGGTTGTTGTGGTAATGCTGTTTATTTGACAAATGTCAAATAGTGACAAAATTGTATTTTATTATCGAAGGTAGTGTGTTACAATGGCAAATTGGCTGGTTAATCAACGGATCTCTACTGTGAAAGCGTTAATCCTGATCAGTCCATAGTGCAAATCCAGAGGCGTTTTCACCGTGAATTCAATTTGCCAGTGCGCGCTACAGTTCCATCAAGAAATAAATTTTTGAGATGGGTAAGAGGTGTAGACGAAAGGGACAGTCTAATCTCAAACACTCAAATTTAAAAAAAATTGTCGGAGGTACACGTATAGTTCGTACACAAAGTAATATTGAAAGAACCAGAGTTGCTGTTGAACGGTGTCCAAAGCCTTCTGCAATTCGGCATTCAATTGTACTGCGAAGTTTGCCACGAATTTTAAAGCTGGATTTGATATTTCGTCCATATAAGATACAGATAGTTCAGATGTTGAACCCTATTGATAAATTGAACAACTTCTGCAGGTAATTTCTTGAAATATTGAACAACAATGCAGGGGATTCTTGATAGACTGATCATGTCTGACGAAGCTCACTTCGATGTGAGTGGGTACTTTAATAAGCAAAACTTTCACTACTGGACAGAATATAACTCAATAGAAATGCATAAATGCGCACTTCATGACCAAAAGGTGTGCAACGGTGTGGTGTGAAATGTGCAGCTTTGGTGTGATCGCGCCACACTTTTTTGAAGAAAACGGCCACATCGTTACAGTCAAGCCACTTTGGTACATTGAGATGTTGGAAACATTTTGTTGTCTGTGGAACTTCAAAGAATGGACCAACATGGAGTATGGTTCCAACAGGATGCAACATGCAGCTAGGCGACCCATTGCTGTTTTACAGCGTATGTTCCCGAATCGCCTAATTTCAAGGTTTGGTGACTTTGCATAACACGCAAGATCATTGTACCTAGCGGCCCAAATTTTTTTTCTGTGGGGATTCTTAAAATCCAAAGTGTACCCTAGCGTTCCATTACACTTCTGGAAATCAAAGAAAGAATTCGTGGTGAAATAAATTTGATAAACGAAGATTTTCTCAGAACCGTCTATTGTTAATTTCAGAAACATATTGCGATAGTGTATGCAAGAAGACGGTGGCCATCTTAGGGATGTGATCTTTGCAAACTAAGTGTTATAAGAAATTTCCAGAATGGTGTTTTTAATTGTAATAATAGAAGTCCAAAAGTATTCTTTGTTTTTTAACAGTGGCCTATTAAATCGTTCAATCCTATTGCCGGACCTGTATTTCATGAATGGCTAAAATTTAATGTCACTATTATATATTGTAAGTAAAAGTAGAATTTCCGTGGCCTTATTTACTTTTCTTTTTTTTTGTTGAGAAAGACGTTATCCGTGCGATTTGTGTTACGAATTGTTTCAGGTATTACAACAAAAAAATTTTAATCAAGTTTGGTATTACTATTTACCTTTTCAGAATAAATTACATTTTACAGTATAGGTTTAAAGGAAAACACGAAACAACTTGCCACTTCGAACACCAAAAGCTGAAGAAATCATCCAAAATTAAACAAACGACTAATAAATAACCAATAATAGACCTTGTTTCATATGCAGGGTATTAACAGTAAAAATGTTGAGGTACTCGTAAATACGTGGGTTTATGTGGTAGTTCGCATTCAATTACATAATCTGTTTACTTTTGGAAATGTGCCGCTCGGTGATAAAAGTGATGTATCGTTTAATAACGTTGGTGCAGCAGCGTCGCATGGTCACAAAAATGTGTAGAGGAACATGTCCATGAATAGGGTGGACCGTTTATCAGGGCCGACACGAATACCGAATATAAATTTTAGTGTTTGAATAGTTCAAGTTATGTATTGCATTTATAATATATCGGATTAATCTAGTTTGTGAATATTATCGGTCGCTTCAACCGCCTCCTTTTACCATAACTTTTGATCGGTTTTGAAAGAATGTAAGATAATCCAATAATCAGAGAACAGCAAATTTTATATGGGGCGAAATCATCTTATGGCAGAGCTATAGTAGGTATGCAGAGGGTATAATCCACGCCTAATAATTTCTAAATCGAGCAAATCAATGCGTAATATACCGTATTAAGCACTCTTAATTTTTTTAACATGTTTTTTATTTACTGATATTATGCAGTTTTTTTTTAATTAGGAATTACATACGTTATGGAGCCATTTGAAGGCATATTTATTTTTTATAGTCATTTTATATCAATATTTAATTAAATTATAAAACGTGTTCACAGAGAATTTGTTTTTCTTCTGAAATGTTATCCTCACAAACCATTTTCACTCCGACTTGTTTTTTAACTGCCTTTTTAAGGTATATTGACAAAATGTAAACTTTACTCAACGTAACTTTTAGGTTGGTGCATATATCCTGGGGCACAAATGCGTCCTGGAAGCAAAAAAAAAAAAAATTCTACCAGTGGTAGGAGCATGACTACCTAATTTTGAATGTATGACCACTTCTGCCCAAGCAAAACGAGCTTGTAACTCAAACAGGGAATTTTATTGCATTAAATAATAAATTACAACATCGCCACCGGAATTGTTCCAAATATTCCGCACGATATAAACGTGATAACAATTTATATCATCGCTAATTGGGGTAAATCTGGGATTTGCTTCTGAATATCCCCAAATCTGCAATTATAATGAAATTTAGAATATGTTAGTATAAATAATAGGGAAATGATACTATTCCGTATGTACGTTTACGTTAAGCCCGTCTCCATTTATTCGTGTTATGTAATAACACGTACCTATTACAAAAAAAGGTTTTCAACGCATTAAAGGGTACTTGCCATTTTTTTGCGCTTCGTGTTGTGTCGTTATGAATGTCATAACATAATTAGTGGATATGGGTTAATACGCTCGGTGGATTTTGTTTTTTTATATCATGAAACACCACTAGGTAAACCTAAAAAACTAAAAAAAAAAACTAATAAAGTATTTACTATGCAAAAACGAGCAGTACATCATTATTCTTTTTTTTTATTTATCAGAAATAAAGTGTACATCACTTTGCTAGTTTTTTCTGCAATAAAATAACTATAATTGTTTTGTATTTTATGTAAAAAATATACCTAATCCATAGCTGGAACAATGCTTTTGATGGAAAATGCTGATTGTATCCACATAAGATATTTAAAAAAATATATGTTATTTAAGTATTTTCCTTTTTTTCTTCTTTACAGAAATCGTATAATCGTATCCCAAATTTCGTATTTAATCTGTTTACCTTTTTATGTTCAGATAAATTAGTTTTGGTTTGCCGTAGATATCAAAAGTGAAAACGATTGCTTCTTTTCTGTCTTTATTCAAAACCTTGACATTATTTATATTCGGAGCCGCAAAACGTGATGTAGCATACTGTCTTTACGGTTGAATAGTTTTTTTACACCTTACACCTTTCTCAATTCCTACAGATTGGAAAATTGTTTTGAAGCAGAAATTATGATCTTTAGGTATTATAATTTCAATATGTGCTTATATTTCATATTCTAGTTCTAATGGAATGAAGCGATACTACCTACCCTTTGTGAATGTTAATTTAGGTAACTTTGCTTTCGATCGATGAATTTGCAATTAGAGGTGTACAGATGTTAGTTGAGATCACCTAATATGGACTAGAGTTGCTGATTTATTCAAAGCTGATAAATATAAGATGTAGTCGATTTTTCTATAAATCGCTTAAGTCCGAGTCGAAAGTTCAGAACAAGTATAGGAGGTATATCTACAGATACGAAACTTATAAACCTGTACTCTCATCTTGAATATGGACAGTATATAGCCAGCAAGTTTTTGAAGCTGAGAAATTAACCTTAAATGGAGTACAAAAAGCATACATCACAACTTATAATTAGATGAACACTATCTCAGAGGCATACAACTATCAAAATCGTATTGCTTTTTCAGTATCTCTTTTTAGCATTCTAAACGTGTTTGGCTAAAAATAATTTAAGACGCTATCGTATGTCACTACGACTACTTCACGCAAATCCAAAAGTGTGATTTAAGTACAAGCTCAAATTCTACACTCCAGGCACATTTCAAGCACATTATGCGTACCGCATTAACAGCATTCTGGTAAAAACGAAGAAAAGGCCTCCATCCGTATTCTGTTGGTGTCTACACACTCTCCTTAAAAAGGCGATTTGTTGGCAGCACGTGCAATAAAGTGTGGCATTTTTTTTTGCGTTCTACTCATGCATGTAGGAATAGCGGTTGTAATGTCAGCTACTGGTATGTGGTGGGGTAAATAAAGAATTCGTTGGCTTGCATATGGTTTTAATACCGAATATGACAATTTCGATTTACATAATGTAAGCGTCCTTTTGCTAAAAACAACGATTATTATCCCGGAGAAACATAAGTACATCTACGCGTGTTGCTTTAAGTATTCTGTAAATTTCAATTTTAAAGTGAATTCCCGAAAATTCTATGTATAAAAAATATTTTATTGAAACTGTCTGTTAAATATCATATTATCTGAATTACATTTAAATAAATAAATTAATCCTGGATGTATGCATTTATTAAAGCTATTTCTTAATGTTATATGGAATGTATATATAATGCTATGACATCTAAGGTATGGATCTATTTTAAGGCATTCACAAAAGGTTTCTAGACTAAAGGACAAGTAATTCAAAAGAGAGGCGTGTACTCAGTTGCCTACTCTACAGGCGAATTATGAATTTGTTAAAGATAGTTATTTAAAATGAATAATATTAGCATTAGGTGCTAAAATATTGCTTTTTATATAATGTAAACTTTATTTTATATGTTAATTCAAACTGACCTGGTATCCCTTTTATGTTCGTTATATTTTTGCTCGGAGAGATTTTCAATCTCCAGGGTGTTTTTATTTCAACGTTTGGCGTATTCCCCTCAAACTATAGAAATAACGGTATTTTAATGACGGTTAGCTTTATCTTTCAAAATTCAGGTTGGTCGACCTGTGTTATAACAATCGAAGGCTGTTGAACGTTGAATTGATTTGAATTCTCATTCTGTTGGTGGCTACCAGAACGACGGTTGTCTTAATTTCTCTATAACGTTTTTTTGCCACAACTGAAAAAAATTATCAAGTTCCAAGAAGTATTACTTAAAAAAGTATCGATACAAATCCTGTTTATTAAATCCAAATCGAATACCTGAATTTTGCCAAGAATATATCCTATAAATATCCTACGAAGATCTCCCGACCAGATCGCCTTTTCCATGCCATTGACCGAGACCGGGGGGCCCATCTGACCACCATTTCCAGCACCAGAGTTTGCCAGCGTCGTGTCCTTTCCAAATTAGTACTTTCAAGTTAGAATCACCTCACCTAAAACAGAACGGAATTAATTCAGTTCCCTTTCAATATTATTCAGAAACTTATATTTTTGTGTAATTTATTTCACCATACGATAATTTGGGAGTTAGTTTATAAGAAGTTTATAAGAACCGCCACTTAGTTTAGTATTTTAGTAAATTTTATATGCAAGGGTTGTATAAAAATATGACCGAATTTTGATATTTGATAAAATAGCTATCTTTAACAAATAACGTAAATAATAGATAATCGTTTGCTATAAAAATTTAGTATTTGCCGTTTACAGATAGATGGCGGCGTTATTTTATTGTATTTAATTTATTATATGACGTTTCCATAACCTCATTAGTTTTAAAAATTCCAGGAGAGTTTGAAGACGTGTTTTTGTATTTAAAGATTGTCTTATATAGTATTTTCTGATTCCATTTTACGTACCTTGTGATCATTAGAGTCTCAATCCATAAGGAAACATAGCATTTGGGTAAATAAATAAAGATTTAAGCTTGTTTTGGTTTGAAACGTTGTTTTTTATTGTACAGTAAGTGTTTACATCGATTTCGATAATTACTTATATCAAAATTTAATAAACCGAGAAAGGGCTTTGAGGGTGCCCCTGTTAGGTCAGAAAAACTGCCTATTCGTTAATAAGCGTCCGGAGTACGATTCTGACAGACGATCTGGTCCCCTTTGAAGCGTCCCGTGCCACCTAGCAGGTAGGAAGTCACTTTCCACAGTTTTCTTGCACTTACTTAGAGAGGTCACTGGGTGTATTGAAACCACTAATTTATTTAATTTGATTTTTATTGAAAAAAAAAAAAAAAAAAAAAGAAAATCGTAAACGGACAAGCTAAATAAAAATAATATAAATTTGAATAATATTAAATTAGTATTGGACTATAAAAAAACAAAATTTAGAAATCCCGGGCATTGTGTTCTGAAAAACAGAGCAATATACATAGGTATACCGTTTCGATGGATAATGAGATATGTAAAACATCAGTAAAGCGAGACGTGTAATCGTATATAATTAATTAATAATCGTTATAGCAATCTTTGAAGGCTGATAATAACTGATAAGCCCGATGAAACAAAAACAACAGTGAACTTCCTCTTTATCGGTTTGGAATTAACCCCCCCTTTAAGTTGTGTGTAGTTTTATGAGTAATTTCACTATTTTGCATAAGATTAATATAATTTTCGGCTATTTATTCAGTATAGGCTTTGTGGCACATAAATTAAAGAAACGGAGCAAGTTGCAAATCAACAAATATACATTACTCAATCATAAAATTGTTAACCTTGTACTACAAGGGTGGCTAAAAAGGATAATCCCTTCCATAACTATTACAACATATTAGGAACTCAGAAAAAATTATATCACATAGGTTAGCGAAAATGATTTCTATTTTTTGGTTTTTCTTCTTAATAGTTAATTATTCGAAAACCATAAACAATATTATACATAAAGCTACTCAGAAAAAATATCTATGCCGAATCTATGCAAGGACCGATTTCACTAGCTTATCCGGCTCTAAGCTTTACCGCTATTATTACCCGTATGTACAATGCATTTATACAGCTTTGCGCAGGATGTGACATATTTAATTTCTCATAAAGAGATACATCGACTTACCCTGGAGATTTGCTTGACCTGAAGGTTTTTGTTATTTCATTGATTACCCACTTCTGTGTTTACAATTACTTTTATAGAAAACGATTTATTTAACTTTTTGCTAGATAAACTGCTCGACGTTGACACTAATGTTTCTTTAACTTTCTCTCTCTTTTGGGAAACGCATTAATTTTTAGTTTTTGTTACTCTCGTGAATTATTATATGTGCATTTGTGAAACGTTATGTGAAGAAAGTGACATATATAAGTTGTTAGAAACACCAGTTCTTGCGCCTAGCTGGGATACCCTTTTTTAAAATTGTATGTATAAATAATTGTCCTTTGATTCATAAATATGTTTTTATTATATTTTTCAAAACATGTCTCGGCTGAGTGTAATGGCCATGATCAGGTTTTCTAAAAGACAAATTATAATAGAAACTAGGAATGAATGTAATGACTTACAATGATGACTATTATATACACTGACCGGCAGAAAGTGCGCCACATATGGGATTTTTTTGTCTTTGAATTTAGTAAATCTTTTTTCTTATAAATTACCTCTGCATATCTTGAAACTAAAATAACACTCATCAAATCTGCCGAAAATTTAATTGTATACGAGGGAAGGTCAAAAATATAAAATCACGATAAGAGTTTAAAAAATTTTAATTTTTTTCCAATTCAAGGCTATATCCAAATATGAAGTTTCGCTTAATTTTAGCAAAAAAAAAAAAATGAGATTTAATCGTTTTTACAACATAGATCACACATTTCCAATGTTTTTTTGTCCCAAAACTACCAAATGCTTCTTTCTTTTCCTCTTCGAAGTTATTCAAAAAAATTTTGTCCTCCAAGATCGCCAGACCTACCCCCAATTAATTTCTTGTGTTTGGGGCTACATAAAAATAACGTTTACAGATGTCGACCGTTTAGAAATATCGACCACTTAGAAAATAGTAAGTAGACAATATACCGCGGAAATCAATCCTGGTTTTTTTTTTTTTTTACGGAACATTGCTAAGAGAATTTAATACTAGATCGATAAAATGTTTGCCGTGCAAAATGGAAGACGACAAATAGAAGTTCAATGTTTATTCTTTACTTTAATTAACATCTTTTGTTGACATTGTTGCAAATGCATTGTGTTTTATTTTTCTTTTACTTGTGGTGATTAACATTAAGACCTACATAAAAAGAAAGACGAAGTTAAACTAATTGTGACTTTCTGACAATTAGGTACTAAAAACTAAATTTTCAGATGTTATTTTGTTTCATTTAAAAACAAAACATATTGTGCAGTAAAAATAATTCCCATTTTTAAATTTTCTATTTTAAGGTTATAACGTTTTTGAAACTAATTTTCGTATATGATTTTCTCTCAGAAAGTATACACAGAATATGATATGACAGCTGTATAATCTAGATCAATTTTGTATACAGGATAATTCCGAAAAAACGATTAAACCTCAAAATTAAGGGCAACTTTATATTTGCATATAGTGTTGAATTTAAAACAGCATTTATTACTAAAAGAATCTTCTAAAGTTTCTGCCGGTCACTGTACACTTTTTTTGAAAAATATTTCGTCAATGTTAATGACGTGCAGTCCTAATAGAAAAGTTAAAATATGAATGAAATGATGATCAGTAACAATTGATAGAGCCAAAACATGGAATTGATTGTCGAAGTAGAGTTAATATGGTTAATGAGATTGAAATACTAACAAAAAACATCAATATCGGAAATAACACGAATAAAAATGTCAAAAACTGTCATTTAAGGTAAAACACAAAGAAAGCACGATACAATACACAACAAATTAAAATTGGTGAAGACATAATATGGTAGCTGACAGATATAGAGATCTAAGACCAGGAAAAACATCGCAATGTACGAAAACGGTCCAAGTAAATCAGAAAAAGGTTTTAAACCTGGCTGTGTATTGTGTCTGTGTGAAAGAACACGCATAAACAAAACAGCCGAGATAAAAAGTATAAAAGTGAAGCTTTGATAATAGGAAAGTTAATGTTATGTAAAAGTAATTTAAAAGTAAAATGGAAAATATATTATGTGAAAATGTTTGAAAACAATGTTAATTTGAATGAAAAATTATTGTATTTGAAAGGTCTGAATTGTGTTATTTTTCTTATTTATTCTGTATTCTGAATGTCTTTTGATAAACGATCTGATTTCATTTTATATTTTATTATTAGTTTATCTATGGTATTAATTGGAAAATGGTTTCATATGATATTGTTAGTGGTCGTTTGCTGTGAATGACATATTCAAGTTCAAGTGTGTTTCTATGTATTTGTAAATCTAAAAACTTAGTCTATTTTTGTTTTCTGCTTCATGTGTGAAATTTAATTCTGTGTGGATGTTGTTGATGTAAATTAGAAATTTGTGAATATTATTGGTGTCACCTTGCGATAAACAAGAATATCACCCACATAATTTTAAAACTTCTTCTCTTGACCATATATATAGGTATATTAATTTATTCTTTTTCTTGGTTTTTAGGTCATAAAAATATGAAATTGTACATCAACAATGACGTTTCGCTTTAATTTCAAAACATGAATTAATTTAAATCATACATTTGATTTTAACAATATAACAATTTTACACAAAGAACAAAATTTAAAAGCACGTAATATACTTGAAATAATTCAAATTTATAAACATAAAATTGCAGTGAATGATAAAACAGATTTACAATATGTTATATACTATGTATATATTTCACAAAACTATATAACTTAATTTTACAGCTAAATAAGATACTTTTCAAAAGCTATTTAATTACAAAGTTTAATTTTTCATATTCTACTAACAGCAAATAATCAAAACATACTATATTGAAACGCAACCTTTAAATAAAACAACGATATATTCAAAATTCATTTATTAAACAAAAAAATTATTTATAATTTACATCATTTATAATTTATATTTTAATACGTATACTTGAAAAAGCTTTTGAAACGTGGTTGTTGATGTGCATTTCCATATTTTTATGAAAAACCAACTTAAAACCAACTACTAAAAACCAAAAAAAGAAGAAATTAATCTTCCACATATATACAGGGTGGGCTACCACATTCGGGTCGGTTTATATACGAAAAGTAGTAACATATTTTCATTTTTTTTTTGTTAATACAGATTCAGAAGGACCACATTTCAAAATTATTTTGAAGTACACAGAGTGATTCCAAGAAATGTTACACACCAAAGTTGTGAAAAATTAAATGGAACACCCTATATATTATGACATATTTTGATAGTACAGATTAAATAAAGATAAGTTGACGAGTAGGTGATCTATTTTCAGAGAAATGGTATTTAGAAACGCTTAAGGTCATATGGAATTTACCCTTTTTTAAAGTAAGTTGAATCTACTACGTACTAGAGTTGAGCATTACTTGAGTAAAATTACTATAAAGCTAGATATAACAGGGTGGGCCACCACATTCGCGTCGGTTTATATACGAAAAGTGGGAATATCTTTTCAATTTTTTTTTTGTTAATTATTATACAGGTTCAGAAGGACCGTATTTCAAAATTATTTTGAAGTATACAGTAAAAGTGTGAAAAATTAAATGGAATATCCTACATATTATGACATATTTTGATAGTACAGACTAAATAAAGGCTGATAAATATCATTTATCTACGTTGAGTAATTACAGCAGTTTTGTCCAAGCCTACTTAACAAAAAATAATGAATAATAGCGATACTTTTGTCCAAGCCTAATTTTGCAAAAGAATTGATAGGAATTAATATTTGAAATAGAAAATTCTAAATTACTAAGAAACCATAAGAGATAGGTATAGGAAGCATTAATACAATCTTAAAGACCGTTAAAATTAGAATCTAAATAAGGCAATAAATACAGGTTGTTTCATTTAAAATAAGAAAGTTACTTGCCTTTAAATACAGCGAAAATTGAAAGAATGTTTTTTGTTTCACGGCTGTAACATGTTTTTTGCATTACTTTTAATTATATTATCAAAATCTAATGCTTTAGTTAAAAAATAAATACCTTTTAAATATATCAGCTTAAATATCGCATGACAGGCATGCCTCTTAAATTTTGGTCTACATTTTGAAGAATAGTTCATTATCTCGTATAAGAGTTGAGTTAGGCATAAGAAATCTAACACCAACTTGTCTTTATTTAGTCTGTACTATCAAAATATGTCGTAATATACAGCGTGTTCCATTTAATTTTCGCAACTTTGGTGTGTAACTTTTCTTTGAGTCACCCTGTATACTTCAAGATAATTTTGAAATGCAGTCCGTCTGAACCTGTATAACCCTTAACAAAAGATATTGAAAATATGTTACCATTTTTCGAATATAGACGACGACGCGAATGTGGTGACTCACTCTGTATAGCCATAGTTCAATGTTTGAATAAAAAGTATTTTTGTGGTTCAAAATGTACTGTTGTTTATGTGATCGAGGTATACTGTTTGCCTTCCCATAGGTAGATCTTGTACTACTATCCTTCAAATTCACATTTATTATATTATTCTCCTACTTAGATCCTGTGTAAAACAATCTTAATTTGTTTAAAATACCCAACTACATTAATAAAGAGCTTCCACAAACTGAGTACTGTTTGAATATCTTGAAAGTATTAAAGAAATTTACTTTTTTTTACGTATCTAGAAAGTGATTTTTATTGTACGGAATTTACTTCTAAACTACAATATGTTGATGTCATATTTATACTAAGGCTTTTTATAAAACTAATAAACCATGCTCTGTGTACGTTTTATATTTACATTAAATTGTTAGGGCATTGTGTTCCTTCCTTTTATTCTATTTCAATTAGACGTATAGGCAAACAAACGAGCCGTTTATCCGCATTTAAGGAAATTGGATTCGTAGACAATCGTCAGTTTAGTTCGGGATCTTCCCTTGATACCTGTTTTTATTCGGCAAATAATCGGACATTATCAAAACGTCTCGTAATATCGGCTTATTCATCAGCGAGTTTCTTCCGATAAGCCTATCCGAAAGCCGGAATTGAATTGACGTTGTCTTTGTTTGCGGAAGACAAAATGGGAGATGAGGAGTCATGACGAGAAGGAGACGACTGAAATTGGGTGATGGTGCTTGATGGTTGTTCGGGGCTTTAAATGACAACGGCTTATCTTGCTCGTACACTTCGTTACAGCGCTTTAGATATAGTCGGTGACGAGATTTGGAACACCAAAAATGTTATGAAACTTTTCCTACGGCACCGACGACGGAGCGGTTATTCGTTTATGTATATGTATACGTTTTAGTGCACCCCCGTGTGTTAAATTTGACGTACCTCTATGTAAACGTGCATTTACAACAGATTGAAGTATGGTACAAGTACATTCGCTTACATTTACTTTTATGAATGTGTGAAGATATACACTTTTAAATTGCTAGTTTCCGCCTGACTGGGACAGCATTCGTTTAGAGCAAGGCACTAACGGTGACAGCAATCTCATATTATGTTTAGCATAAATAGATTTATTGCAATATATATATAGATAAAGGGATTTCTTAAAACAAGACACGTATTTCTTTGCTTCTATTTAAAAGGACATTTTTTCGTTAATTTTCGTTAATACATTTTTCTTTCATTGATATAATTGCAGAAAAGTTGAAAGTAATAGTGGAAAGAAATATGTATTCATTTAACAAAAATGAATCTTTTAAATTGCGGCAAAGACTATTGAAATCAAACATTTATGCAAGAAATATTCACAATAACAAAATATTTAGTTGTTACTCCATATACTATATTGACCCGTGAACATTTATACAGGGTATCTCTCCGAACTGGAAAAGAATAAGAAAATATTTTCAGCTTTATAGCACCTTTGATATACAGGGTGTTGATATCAACTTTTTTTTTATTTTAAATTGAATGGTGCAATTTTTATGCGCCCAGTGATTTGCTCGCATTGTTTTTGATGAGTTTGTATTAATGTTTCGTATTCCTAAAGCTAATCGTTTTTGAGATATTTCTAATTTTGTCAAAATTCTAACATTAATATTAATCGATGTAGAATCTTACGCTGCATTTAAGGCTGCACTGAAAAATAACACGTTCCATTTGAAAAAAAAAACAGTTTTTTCTTTGGTTTAGAAATGTCCGTATTGGAGATAAGTTCCTGAACGTCCTGTGTAGGGTTATTGCAGTTACCGCTATCGCAGTCAATACCAATGTCGCTATATTTGTATCCACATTCGTAGACTATCTTAATATCTAATAGCTTATGAGTATTTATGTCAACATTTTGACAAAATTCCAAATATTTTAAAACGATTAGCTTTAGGAATAGGAAACATTAATACAAATTCATCACAAATGATGTGAGCAATACACTGGCATCATAAAAATTGCACCATTGCGTTTCAAGTAAGAAAGTTGATATTGACATTCTATATACCAAATGTGCTATAAGACTGAAAATATTTCTTTACACAGGTCATAGTCCGCCATGACTACTCTGGGAGTGAATATCGGAAACCATACCTACCGCCCTTCTTCACTCCTGCTCGCAGTCTTTCCAAACTACAAGCGGCAGTACTAATCTGGCTCGCTGCTATTAGTTATGTGTTGTTATCTCGGCTTTTTATTTATTTTAATTTCATTTAAAATTTTTATAATCTTTTTGTTTAGGTATTTCATTGTTTTTTTTTTCTTACTTTATTATAATTTGTTTCCCACTGCCATGTTAATTTGCACGTGTGAAGAAAAATTAAGTGACACCACTCGAGCAGCAGCACACAAGATGTAGTTGACTGTTTTATATCTGCTTTTTAAAATAGACCAGTTTCAACTGTAGCAACAGTCAAAGATATTATACACAAGTGCGATCCACGTGTTGTGTCACCAATTGCCAAAATGTAATGACAAACAATTCTCTTGTTTACACAGCAAAGGCCGTACAAATTTTCGCAAAAAGCTTTTGGTGATCAGCGCATAAGCACGATAACCACAATAGCATTACCTCCTCGATCTCCGGATTTATATGTGTTGTGTAAAAATATTTGGTTGAGAACAACCAAATTACTTTTATCATGTACGTAATTAACGCAACAAATATCGGTCGCTAGCAATGTGAAAAACATGTTATTTGAAGGAAATGTGCCCGTTTTTTCTAGTATTTCTAAAAGGGGATGCGATCGTACTGACATTCTTCAGTTTTCACAACCGAAAACGTAATTTGATTTTCTACTTCAGGTTTGTTTATCTAACCGCAACTATAGCAAAATTGAAAAAAAAAACCGTGTTAAGTTTGTAGTGACAGCAACCACTTTATTGTTAATTAGAACAAATTGAAATTTTAATTAAACCAAACAGATTCAAGTTAAAATCTTTCTTAGAGCGTGAAAATTGTTTCGGTTTAACTAAAATTTAGGTCATTATAACAAAAAAAAAATTAACAAAGTTTTTTTTTTTTCAACACCGTAACTTTTCTAAGTGCTGAAATAATTATAAAAAAATATTCATAAACTAGCAGTTTGGATATTAGACTGATGCTTTATTATTAGAGAAGAACGGTCAGATAACATCATGCTTATTATTAGTGCATAGACATAAGAAATGTGAATTCTATACCTGAAAATGGAGGAAAAGGGGCATGCTGCTGGATTCAACACTGAAATTGCTTCACGCAGAATTCGAACCTACATGCTCTCGTTTACCGGACGAGCGGCGCTCTACCAATTGAGCTAGCGAGATATACATATGCAGATTCATGCGACAAATCGACACATGTCAATATCAGAATCATCCTGTGTGAGGTAAATTTTCTCTTGGAAAAAATTCCCTTTTACCTATTACAGTTATTAGCTGAAATACATTAATTTGTTAATGTATACTACAATGTTTATTAATTCTACACTAAGTATGTTCAACAGATCATTCATGAAGGGATACAAAACATTACTGAGAAATTTGCGAGCACCATCTACTTCTTTTCAGGTTAACCGCCGAATCTTATACCTATTAGGAAGTGGTACTGGTGTTAGCTTACTATAAATCTATCCAATGTTCGGTATGCTACTACCACTTGACCGAAAGTGGCGCACAACAAAGTTCTGGGCGATAATTGATTTGGATGAAGACTTCTTTTGGATGAAGAAAGCTTGAATCTTTGCATATTCGCCGTCCTGCCGGCCTTTCAAGATCTGATATCGACATATGTCGATTTGTCGCATGAATTTGCATGTATCTCCATAGCTCAATTGGTAGATCACTCGTCACGGTAAACGAGAGTATGTAGGTTCGAATCCTGCGTGAGGTAGATTTTTCTTGGGAAAAAATCCTCATAATTATTACAGTTATCAGCAGAAATACAGTAATTAGTTAATTATTTCATACTATAAAAGCTTGCAATTATTGTAGTATATAGTTTGAAAATATATTAGCAAAATTGAATTAAGTATGGATCACTGACAATTTTGTTAAAAAAAACTGATTTCTCACCTCAAAGATCGCTGTAAGCAATACAGTTTAACATAATTTTAATGTTAGCCGGAACAGGAAAATATATTGGTTTAACGCACATTACATCCAACACAAGATATCATTGGCTCCAACAGTTTTTCTATTCCTTTTATAATTTTTATTGTGCAGCAACATTAAAATTTCAATATAAATTTTATTTTAATTTTATAACCGAATTTTGGTTGATATTTCTGAATAGGTACATATTTGATTCCACTAAATAAAGTAACAAAAAAACGTTTTGTTAAACCAATGTATTTTTAAGAGTGTGCAATTACAAGGAGGAACGTTACTTCCAGCTTTCGCTTATCCCGTTTTGAGCCTGGATATTCAAGTAGGAACGCATTAGAATTTAAAAACCATACTTCATAGGTATATTTGCCTCAAACTTACGAAGATGTTACTTTACAATGTAAAAGACATTTATCAAGGTGTTGATAAAAGTAGTTCATAATATGTATTCTTGGGCTATACTGGACGGAAAATCAAGGGACGATTGTCCATTCTGAACGCGAGTAGCACATGTCAAATAGCATTTTCTTTTATTAGTCGTAAAACTTGAAACATAAATCCTCTATTTCAAGTCAGGTGACATGAAATGTATGTATTCTAGTAGAAGGAGTCATGGTGTAAATTTCTACTTTGTATAAATTTAGTCCGGAAAAATAGGAAAGAGAATTTTGCGATGTAGTAATTTAATCTATAAAACGGTAACTGACATTAAATAGACGACTAACTGTTAAAACGAAAGCAAGCATTTGGAATAAACAAAAGTTGAAGCGCCTTAGTAAATTATTTTCCGGGTACCTCACCATTATTCAATTTTATGTGGGTTTGTTTGTTTACTAATTGTTTTATAGCCTAGAAAAGGGATAAGGCAAATCAGGCAACATTGTTTAATTGCTTTTTAGAAACGGACTTACACGTTGTGAGTTTTTTTTTTTTTTCGAAGTTAAGCTGACGGAATTAAGATATAGTTTCAGATTCCATTAGATGAAGTAAATAGTTTTCTGCAGTAGCAAATTATATTTGGTAACATATATGATGATAGAATTATATTGAATAATAGTCATTCATTAACGGCGCATCTTATATAATGCAGGTCTCCCTTACTTATTCCACTTTATTGGCTCAAACTCAAAGAAGCCGAGATTGTTATTTGGCACATTGGCGTGTACGTAAATATGCACTGATATATGTACCCACATATATTGCATACATTACAAATTTAAGGTTCATCATCTTAACATGTACACCCAAAGAAAAAACGAATTAAGCCTGTTCATCTTGAGAGAGAGAGAGAAAACAGTGCGCTAATGACGGGCGCTATAGCACCTCTCTCACTCAAACTGAACGGACAGTTCTTTCTTCGAGTGTAAGTACATAAACACGTATTTTTTTTTTTGGTTGCTTGTTAAGTTTACCATAAATCACAACACGTTCAAATTGTTATTTTTAAGTACTTTTTTTTTTTGTTAAATGAAAAGGATATTAATTCCATGTTAAGAATTAATTACTTAATTGGATCTTCTTTCGTGTCGCAAAATAATTAGATATAATTATTTGAATGATATCGTAATACTTTGTTGTATTTGATATTAAGGAAATATTTGGTTAATTCAACAATTTTTTGCCGACAAAATATAATTGCATGGCCAAATAACCGAATATGTTAAACTAAATAAATACTTACTACTACAAATACACGAACCTACGTATACCTCGCTAGCTCAAATGGTAGAGCGCTCGTCCGGTAAATAAAAGGTGGGTAGGTTCGAATTCTATGTGGGAACATTTTTTCTTGAAAGTATCCACTTAATTGCAGTTATTAGCAGAAATAAATTAAGTAATTCGTAAATTTTTATTTGAAATAAATACCTACAGCGAAAAATATTTCGTTGCTTTAACATTTTTTCTTGTGTAATCTATTAATTTCATATGAGAGATGAGTTTATTCTTTGTCAATATTTCCGCTATAAATAAAAAAATCGCCGTCTTTTACATCGTTGAAAATCTCTTTTTAAAGACTAAATAACCAAAAATTCAAAATGGTCTCTAAATGAAACATCAAAGATAACGTTGGTAACAACAACGTTGGAAACAAATGCCAATCTTATAAAAATGTTATTTGGAAATAAATATAAATAAAATTATATGGATATGGTATTGCGGTCTTTTAATAAAAATACTTTTCAGTGACCTCAATATTTGAATATAATAATTTTAAATTATTACATTCAAATTATTACCTCCTGAAGAAGTCATTAATAAATGACGAAAAATTGAGGTCATTAAAAAGTGGTGTTATTAAAAAACCAAAATACCCATCTAATTTTATACCCTTACAAAAACGTGTCAACAACGTGAAACTTTAGAAACGGTCACATAATATTTTAAAATGTAAAGAAGTTAGGCTAAAATGATATTTCTTATTATTACAGTTTACTAGACATTTTCTGTTTAACAGTAGCTTTATACTTTTTAATACCCGAGATAATAATGGTGAACATCCAAATGTGAACACACTGTATGTTTTTTAACATGTAACGTTTTTTTTTGACATCACTTTGTTTTGGGCCAACATAAAATCGATAAGACTATATTTTGTGTCGCATTAATCCATCATTTTTCTCAGTGTATAGTTTTCGAGATCCTCGTACTAAACATCCGAAAACTATGTACATAAAATTTTCAAAAACTTGTTTGGTTAGGTATTTTAACCCTTAATGTGAATTTGCATGTTGGACAAATTTAGCCAAACATTTATGAATTTAAATAAAGGAGTAAAACATAGGTATATATACGCAGGCTTTTCGCATCTAATCGCAAGTAAAAGCGTTGCTATGGTATTTATTTTCAGCCACTGCTCGGCTCCCATATACCTACCTTTGAATTTCGGAAAGGGCTCGAGGCTATCAATCAATATATTAATTAATTTAAAGCTTGTCCTACCTTTCGATGGTACAGAACCGAATGTAAAACCGTTTTATTTTACAGGGTGAAGTCATATTGAAATAATTTTATACAAGCGAACAATCCCAGGAAAATTGCAAATTAATTGGACTTGTGTGCTTTAATTTAATTAAACCAAGTAAATTACTTCTAACCCAACGACCCGGAGGCGATCTTGTTGGCTTTTTTTCTAATTTAATTAAATTAATTTCCAATGTTTAGTGAGGTTAAATGGCTTCGCAGTGTTGCTTTTATGTTATAATTTTGTACGTGAACTTTAACCGATAATTTTGGGTAAACCTCGTAGTTTTATTTGGATTATGTCAATTTTATTTTGCTACGTCGAGCCGAGTCGGTCCGGGTGATTCAATCAGTTCTACTCGCACCTTAATAGTCGGTACATACTGATTTGCATCTTGTCTGGGGAATTATTCATGAGTTTAACTTGAATTGCTGCTAAACGAAGTAAGCGGACCGTCGGGCTGGCGCTATTTCAGAAAACTGCGTGCGTTTAATTTACGACGTATTATTTTGGGAGAAAGCTGTGAATAAACTTCCGTTGATGATTTTACCAAGAACTTGATTAAAATTTCATATTCTTCGTTTGCTTGGCTTTAAAATTAATTCCCAACAACGTGTTATTGTTATTTAATTAGGAGTGTTTCCTCTAGTTTTTCTCTAGTCAAGTCATGATGTAAATGTTAAAACATCATCATCAAACACTATTATTATTGGTCTATGGTTTATTTGGTTTACTTACAATTAGTTACTCCAATGATCCAAACCGGAACAACTTCTTTTATGTCATGTTATTAGATCTGCCAAATTTTAGATGAAATTCCTACAGTACCCTACAGAGGCGACAAGTAATTGAGTAATTAATTTGAAAATGAGCTCCTAGGAGTAATCAAAATTATTACAGAGTATAACTGTGACTTACAATTAGCTAAAAATTAATTATCTTTACTTTTTTCGGTGAATCATATTGTATAAACTTTCTATAAAGGTATTTGAATATTAACTTAAATTTGTGGCAAACGAAGTTTTAAAGAAAACGTCTGATTTGGTTCTTGATAGATGTTTACTTCAATATATAAGTAACATAATAAACTGAGCCACACTTGCATTATACGTCATCAATGTTTCTTTTAAAGTATAATTTTATTCGAAATTAGTTATCTAATGTAGTCGTTAGAAGCGACGTGTGTTGGTTTAAGATTTAGATTAAACATAAAAAATCAGTATAACAAAATATGTTTGCTATAGTGGGAACACATATATTTTTACATGTTTAGTACCTGATAAAATGTGACAAAAAATGAGGAAGAAAATATTAAACCCTTCATACATAATAAATATTTTACTAATTATCAACTAGCAATTATCACTCAATTAACTGTAGTTGGGATTTTCGGCAATTATAATTATAATTTTGATATTTTACGGCTAGGCTAGATTAATTCATTATTTCATTTAATTTTGTCCAACAATGACACCATTTAGTGTTGAGAAGAACGTCGATTTGACGACAGTAAATATTTGAGGATATAAAAAAATATTCTTCTTATGTTTTTAACACAAATTTTAAAAATTATCAAAAATAAAATTTGCACTTTGCGGCATCATTATTATCTTTTTTAAACTGAATTTTTTATACTAAACAACAAAGAAACCTATTAAATACAGGTTAGTTTTCATAGGTTTAAAGGTAAAATTTGTACATATTTACAAATTTACACTTGAAAGGATCGTGATTAGCGGTCAAATATTCAATTTCAATATTGATTA
The DNA here is from genome assembly GCA_004143645.1 of Protaetia brevitarsis. NCBI lineage: Eukaryota > Metazoa > Arthropoda > Insecta > Coleoptera > Scarabaeidae > Protaetia > Protaetia brevitarsis. The sequence goes on along the minus strand of RXPK01002939.1, from coordinate 8,391 downwards.
ACTCATTGTCATATTGCATGAAAATACAGTAGATATCAAAAGAGATGATATAAAATTCAGATCTAAGCTATCAGGTCGTAAGACTATGAAATATACCTAATTGCTGTAAGAGAACTGGATTTCGACAATTTGACAGATAAATCGAACCAGTAAATTTAAGATAAATTAATTTGAACTGAATAACATGTTGCAATAGTTGTACTATAGATCAAAATTTATCTTGTTTTATTTATTTATCCATTCCAATTAAAAATTGAAGGATATCCCAGTATATTCGAAATTTCCATACTAAATCCCACATAGTACACAACATCCGTCAGATTATTACTAAACATATTTAATTGATAAAATCCTCCACTTAGGCCAATTTTATTTCGTAAAATCCAAATTTTACATTAACTTTAACCCTGGAAAGCATTTCCAAATTGATTTTATCATATTTAATTCCAAAACGATTCGAATTTGTTTTCTATTGGCCTCGTTTCAAGGTAGCCAATCACCAACAGGGATTCCAAACAATTCTGCACTCGAATCGAAAATTTTGAATAAGGGAATGGAAACGTGTTTCAGAACCTGAAATAACCTCAAATTATAGCTTACTTTGTTAATATTTCAAAGTTTACATAGTAACATCAAAATTTACTCACCTGCTACGAGGATAACCTAATTCCAAATTCCCTGACCTTATTGGAGCCTGTCCATTACTTATGATCCATAACCCTAGTCCAATAAGGTTAATCCTTGGAATTTTGACTGCGATCCCGAAATTTATATTGACTATTCAAGAACCGGATAACGATTACTTTGTAATAGATATAGTTTCTATGTTATTTTCACAAGTTAACTGACTTAAGTCACAGAATAGAAAATAACCACAAATTTCACTTTCTCTGGTCACGATTTTATTTTCTATTGTTGTTTACACGACTTCACGAATCTGTGTACAGAAATATAGCAATGCGCAATTGTTCTGAAAAAATGCCAAGAGTTGATTGAAAAAGGATATAAACATCGCCAGAATTTAATTGGAAAAGGACAGAATATCCGTCCATTTAATTACCGGAGTGAAACTTCTGGTTATTCTGTATTCTGTGCTTAAGTAGATACTACTCGCCCTCTAGTGTATGATTACCCTATTATACTATTATGAAATTCAAATAAGACACAAATTTGAGTAGCTTAATAAATAATTATTTCAATTTTTTTATTTGTATAAGTAGTTAATTCGTTACGTATTGCTGTGTACTGATTGAATTATAAGAAAATGCAAAATGAAATTTAACATGAAAAAGAAAAATAAAATTAGCTAGCTCAACGGATAACATTTTAATTAACACAAGGGAACTATTAACCTCAGAGTTACCCTCGCGAATTAAAACTTGAATCTAACCACGAAAAGTAAATTGTGAGTGAATGAAGTCAGACTTTCTTAATTACCCGAAAAATTGTAAAGGTTTAAAATAAAATAAAAGAACAGCATTTTTAACCCAATGACGCTGCGTTCTGGCCTAAAATAAAAACTGCACTTGACTCTAAATTAAAATAGGACAATGCTATTTCCTATGCAAAGCAAAAGATTTGTTTGTTCAGGCAGATTATCTAAAATACACAACCTTTGAATTTCTATCCACGTGGTTTCACAAATTAAAATAAACTAAATGCAAGAACAATGCTTCTACTCACCCAAATGGGAGGGTTAATGGGCATCCATAACTACCTGCTGTCAGTCACGCAAAGCCATCTCTAGGCTGTCGCCCAGGAAGATACCGCTTGCAACTCTTTCGTAGTAAACTACGTCAAGTTGTACTGGCCACTGTAAGCTTTATAAGCATATGACTAGCAGCCCACTCTGGCGTGCATATTACCTTGCCCAAATTAGAGGTTCCATCCTGGGGGAGTTCTGCCCAGTGTGGCCAGCTTTCACCTGTTACATTGTTCGAGCTCATTCTTCGCTTGGGTTGGTTCGAGTATGCTGCGGCGACCGCGCCTAGGAATATATTTATTAAAAACAAATATTTCGCAGCAAGAAAGTTTATTTGAATTAACTACAATAACTTAAGGCTGGTGTTACTCCTTTCTTTGAAACGACTAAATTATTTCTTAAGAATATCTTTTATCAAAATAAAGTACTTTGATGCCAAAAAATAATTGTTTGGATATATTATATCAAATATAAATTCAGATAAATTGCCCAAGGAAACTATTTATTTTATACAAAACCGGCACAGTTACAGACAAAGTAGAGGTAGATTTACAACAAAATTGTATTACTTAAATTCTTTCAAAGTTTTCTGGCCTGTAGTAGTAAATGCGTTAAACATATTCTACGAGTACAGAAATTGCCGGGAAGATGGCGGTTCTTCTATTTCACTACACTAGCTTTCCATACTCGATATAAATTTTCTACATGACAGATATAGTTATTGAATATTTATCTATTACTTACCGGATAAATATTTCTTAGAAACTGTTATCAAAAAAAAATTCCCATTTTATACACGGTGGCGCTTTTTGCGAATCAACCGCCAATATGGAGAGGCAGCGGGCAAATGGCGTGCAGTGATTTTGACTGTTTTTTTGATCAATCTGTCAACACCTGTAATTTCATATTTACGGATAAACTATGAGAACAAAACCGTGCCGCGGACAGTAGCTGGAATCTTTATATAATATGCCTAATTTTTTTTTGGTCAAATAAACAAATTATTAAACCAAAGATATGCTTTATTAATTACAATAATTTGGCTTCTTACAATCAAATAAACATTTATTCGAATATAAATTGTAGAGTTATTCGACCAACAACAAAACAAATATTCTTTAGTATTCCAAACAAAGAAATTTTACTTTGCGACTGATATACATAGATTCTTTTCAAGTCAAAGCTATATTTTTTCATCAGAAAGAATGTTCCTAGCTAAATCATTATTTGTTTCAAACATGTTTTTTCTTAGAACCTAATAAATATTTCTTTGCTACTATTTAAAAGAATGATGTATTTGGATGCATATTTATTATCGAAAAAGAAATCTTTTTTTCAGTGCATGGTTTAATAAGATTAAGAAATAGTTACGAAGAAGATTGAGGACTTGACGGGCCGAACGGGCCTAACGAATAGTCCGTCTCACAAAAGAGTTCGCGTCCAGCCCATATATGAAATTTTTCCACACAGTCCGTTTTGGGCCGAGGCTAGACTCGTTTGCATCTCTAGTATTAACACATTACTACAAAAAAACATTGAAATACTCAAATTAAGAATGTCTACCATTTTACCGTTAATTATATAGATAAATAAGAGAGGATAAAACTTCATATTTTAAGATATAATTTCGTGTGTTAAGTGTTTGTACAACAGCAGGAATGTAAATAAACATATAAAGTAGTTTTGTTTTTGTCAAACGATATCTTACAATTAAATGTATTGTAACGAAGTAATAAACATATTACCTTATTATTATCCTGCATAGGCACATATATATTTCATTTACAAATTGCTTACAAAAGAACAACATTAAAATGCACACGTGGGAATATGGATACGAGATGCTCACCTTCGGACTTAATCTCCACATCCTTGCTAAAGTATGTGTTATGTATACATATGCATATGGTTATATTTATTGAAGTGCATCTACATTCTAAACGGCTCTTGCACGTCTACCACTTACTCAATGAGCATCCTCTTAAGTACTTCCATAAACACCACTTATATAAGTTCTGGTATGATTGCGTTATAGCGCGACACGTACGTAAGTGGTACATCCGATTGCTGGAAGAGATTCGAGATTAGAATATGATACGCGATTCTCTTGATAATCTAATGTTAATTTAAATCCACGCGTCGTAGAAACAAGTTTTAGGTAATAAGTCACGTTAGGCAGCGTTTGCTTACTTGTAAGTCGCGGGGAATGTTGCCTTGAATACGATTAAACATAAGTGCTTTTTGAGTTATTAAATATATTCCTCAACGCAGCTTGTGGAGGAAGTTGCGTTTGTCTTAAGCTGGTGTTTAATATGCAAGCGAACAGAAGCTTAGAAAATCGCAAATAATCGCATATGAGGGCATTGTAGGAAGATATGCTGTAAATTCAAGAATAACAAGTTACTGTAGGAGAATTGGGGATAAACTAAATTTATCCCTATAAACTTACTTGTTTTGAGGTATTTGGGCATTTTTTGATTAGAAAAAAGCATAATATCAAGTGCAACTTCAAAAATTATTATCCATACGACATTTGGGATTAATACTGAATTCGTATTTATAGTAATTCTGTTATCCGGACCCGGATAAAAATGTTATTTGGATTCGCTATCCGAAACCTCGTATTCGATGCAATAATTTTAAATAACTTTATTCAATAGCACCTAAACAAAATCAAGTAGGGATAGATAGATAGATAGATAATTTTATTCGTGCGTGACAAAAAAAATCGTATGCACATATCAGACTTGAATTAATAAAGAATATTAAACATTAACAACAAACAAAGATACAAGTACAGGTCCGGAGCCAGGGACACACGCTACTCTACACCCACAGTAGTTATATTACTAATGAATTCCTGTATTTAATAGTAAGGTTTATCTATTAAATAAGTTTAATTATTTTTGGAACATTATGTTATTAAGATCTTTCCATTTAATAGTAAGTAAATTATATAGTTTGGAAAGAAATATATTTAAATGAGTTTATGTTTTTGGTTAGTCTAATTTTGTGGGTTAGGATATAGTTTATTCCTGGTATCGTACGCCGTCTGGTGATAATAACAGTCCAAGTTATTCCTGCAGTAGATCAGACATTGTAAAATATATCGATTAGTAATCGTTAAAATTCGAAATTGTTTGAAAAAAGGTTTGCAAAAATCTCTATTGTTGATGTTTGAAATTATTCTGATTGCTCTCTTTTGTAAAAGCAATATCTCTCCACGATGTGCGGACTCCCCCCAAAGGAGGACACCATAGCTCGCAATGGAGTGGAAAAGAGCATGATATGCCATCAACAAAGCATCTTTGGTAATAACACCTACTAAATTTCTTAAAATGTATATGACAGTTGATAGGCGAGCGGCTAGGGCATTCACACGTGCTCTCTACGTCAATATTCCGTCCAAGGTCAAACCGAGACACTTGACAGGTGCGTTATTAGAGTGATCCATACAAGAATTTAAGTTAAAGACAATTTTTTGTGTCTTGTCTCTGTTGAGGCACAAATTAATACTTGCAAAATAAGATTCAGCTTGCTTAAGAGCTTAAGAGCTTCCTCCGATAGATCATTAAGTTGTTCTATTTTCTTATGACTTATTAAAACGGTAGTATCATCGGCATATGCTACGTGTTTAAAATTTACAAAATCACTGATGTCGTTAACATAGATAATGAAAAGAATTGGCCCTAAGATGGAGCCTTGAGGACGCCATACAAATTATGTTTCAAAGATGATGTTTCGTTGTCTTTAATAACACACTGATATCTGTTTTTAATAAAACTCTCAATAAATGAAAGAGGGGGACCTCTAATTCCGTAATGGGCTAGTTTTTCCAATAATAAATCATTTGATAGACAGTCGCATGCTTTGGTCAAATCCAAAAATTCACCCATGACTACATTACCCAATTTCAATTCATCTGTAATATAATGTAATGTCCACTAGTGAGCTTATAGTTGATCTACCGGAACGGAAGCCGTATTGAGAATTACTTAAAACATTTTTGTTTTCTAAGTATTTAATAAGTATAGATACAATAGATTAAAAATTGTAATTCCAGTTTTTTTTTGTTTGATTAGGCACAAGAGATTTTTTAATTTGATCCATTGTTTATCTAATTGTAATCGAGTAGGAGATATTGGGAAATATATTGGAGCTTTCCATCTCAATTATCCCGGAAAACACAATGTCTTTAAAAAATAGTGTCTACAACTAACCCTAGTTGTCTACTTTCAATAAAAATTGAGATATGTGTAGACAACCTATTTCTTCTTCTAGTCAAAGGTCAGGATAATAAAAAGAATTTAATGCAGCATTAAAAATCACTCATTTTTGCAGAATAAAAAATGTCACGAACAGACACAAGTGCTACAAAAAAAAACCGTAGTAAAGATGTGCAGAAACTGTTGATAAAATCAATTTTTCATGTGACAACCAAACTGCGTCAAAAAGTTGTAAAATCTGAATTAGTTCTTTGGTGTATAGTCAATATCTACCTATCCTTATCTAGATACCTGTAATGACTGGATAATTATTCGGCATGTCTCTAACTGCCCTAGTCTATATACACTTACCCCAGTAACCCCTATTAAATTTACCTTGATTAGATTAGATTAGGATTGGGGTGGCCTATGGACCTGTTTCACCGCGACCTTTTCAGATCAATTTTGATCTCTTTTTCCTAGAGGACCCTCTCTAATTTTGTCCACTTAATTAGGCCTATCATTTTTGAGAGCGGCTTCTTTGTGTAGCGACTAGCTGTGGGGTTCTCTATGCCCATTACTAGAAACCTTGTCTTCGCTAGGCCTTCACATTGTCACAGCACCTAAACTGGTGTTTCTTCCTCTTCTTGGCAGAATCTGTAGGTTGCGTAATCTGCCAGGCCTATATTGTACCTACATATGCCTATTATGTTGGTCGTTTACAGTGACCAGTCAACAGACCTAGCATCGGAAAGTGCCGAACCAGTGCGCGGCCCTTCATTTAACTTCACGTATAGCAAAAACTGGGGTTTGCTCTCTTCCGAGCCGAACGAGCCGAGTTGATTCAGGGCGCGTTCTGTTTTACTCTGTGAGAGCGGACTGCTGAATGTTATGGATGAGCGTGATGCATCGCACGATTTCCTTAAACATAATCAGTACAATCTAACAACGTGTTGCTAGATATTCTAATGGTTTATGTGAAAAGCCGTATTCGAAATGATACTGTTGCTATACCTGTGTAACCTAAAGCTATAAATGTGTAGTACGTACACTTGAGGAAACAAGTAACCGAACGATTCCAAATGCGACGACCGAGAGAGAAGATATCGGTTCCTTTCCCCGCTTTCCCTCCCCCTCTAAACGCCTACCCGAGCGGCATTGTATTTTCTTTCATTATCCGCGGACGTTCGGACGTAGCGTATTGGGGGCAAAGAGATACACCGGTTGACGTCATACTGTCGACAGGTGTACTTTGAGCAATTCGGCACGGTCTGTGTTAGCTTGTAAATGCGATACGGGCATGTATTATATTTGCTTTTCGCCTTATATCTACTTATTGATAGCGCATCGTGCGCGAAAAGTTGATGGTATTTAAACTATTTTTGCAAATTTATTTCATTCTAAATAAACATGCCCATGTAAATGTCATTCGTAAAATAACATAAGACTTCTTTCATAATTATAATTATTTGAGTTGTTGTTTGAAATAATCTTGATTTATGGCGGGACTAACGTTTGTAAGGTTACCTATAAGTTCATAGTAATACGTGAATGGAGGGAATACCATAATAATTATGGTATGGTACGGAGGTAAATTTATAATTAATTATAAATTCACCTCCTTACCAGCGTTTATTGACCCATTAGCCGTAAATGTTACTTATAAAAGGTTCTGTATAGGTATTCCAATTAATTTTGGGTGTCATGGTAAGTTAGTCCAACGCTTCTTTAATGTTTAAAATGTGTACATTTAATTATTGTTAGTAGGAAAGGAAACAAATAATAAAAAATACAGAGTGTTCTTTTTAAAACTGAAACAGTAATGTTACACGGTTTAGCAAGTAAGCGGTCACTTCAATGGTCAAATATTTTTAGAACGTAAGTTCATTATCAATGACTTGTTAAAAATTGTAATTAGTTATGATGTTTGGTGTTCCATACACTTCTACAATGCCAACCACCTTGTAATATAAAAATAATATGTATTTCATGTAAAAATACAAGTATATATATATATATCTAAAATGTAAATATATAAATATATTATAGAAACAGCAAACTTCATTTGACTTTCTTAGAATTTATTGAAAAGATAAAGAAATATCACAGAAGTTATGTGGCAAATAAAAAATATATAATAAATAATTAACAAAATAAAATACTTCAAAAAAAAAATAAAATTAAAATTCCCGAATAAATAATAAGACATTAATAGAACAATGTGATGACATTATTCCTCATTCCTAATTCCTCTACTTTCCGGCATTAAGAAGCAATAGATAGGTGTATCAAAAAAAAATCCAACTATACATATTTGTAAATCATATACGGTGGATTATAATCTCAAGGAGCTACAATGTGTAATTGTGATTTAAAAACGCTTAATGAGATTTTAATTGCTATAAATGAGGCTGGTCAAGTAAGTAATTAAAATTATATTTTACAATAACATCTAAATAGGAGATTAGGAAGATTATGTTTAAT
>RXPK01002938.1:0-41034 GCA_004143645.1 Protaetia brevitarsis | reverse complement strand
GATTAGGTAAATAAATTGCCAAATGAAGGGTAAGTACAAGGGTTTAGTTGCAACCAAAGTGCGGCGGTTTTAGGTTTTTGACCCCTACAAAATCGGGAATGGAAAAAAATTTAAAAAAAAATGAACACCCTGTATCTCGAAAACGAAACGATATTTGAAAAAAATTTATACCACATTTTCGTCTTAAAACTTTATGAGGAGTATCCTCATTTATTTTGTTACAGAAGTTAGGAAACACCCTGTATATTCACGAAAAAAAAATTGCATTTAACCGCTTAGTATTTAATCTAGAAATAAGCATTTGAGACTGCTTATTTCATCGAAGTCCCAAATAAAATTTCAATTTTAAACTAAAGAAAAATTTTAAAATTTTTAAATTTAAATTTCCCGCCACTATTTTTAGTAAATTCAACGTAAAGGCATTAAAATTACTATTAATGTAGTACAAAATGGTGGGTAATTTTATGTTTTAACGTTGAAGTTACTATGAATAATTGCGGGAAATTTAAATTTGGCCATTAGGGTAAAATCATTGAAACTCACTGAAGTTTGAAAATGATGTAGAATCGAAAAATGACAAAATATATGAGATTTTATCCTATATCCAGTAAAATCAGAAGTTATAAATGAGTAAAAGCAAATTTATAATAAATACTATATATTCCTAATTATATTTGAAAATTTCTAGAAATAAAAAACTTATCGAGCCTCGACTTACAGGTTGGTACAATCTGATATTTTTACTATTTAACAGCAAAATTACTTTCATTCGGCGACGAATTTGACATCCAACTCAAGGCCGATGTATTCATTGGTGTGTTACTTAGAGAAATGTTTGGTGTTAGAGTCAAATCTTGGGGTGAATGTGTTTTGTTGTTAGGTGTCACTGTAACATCTCTTCAATTAATAACAAATCTAAATTTATAATAAAAATATAAACTTACTCGGTGTCGCTGGTTTTAAACAGGTAGTAATCGCCGGTGTACAAGGCACTTGTTTATGTCGTAAATTCAACTTCAAAAATCTCCCGAAATGGTACAAAATATTCAATACAAGTACAATAGCGCCAACATATTCGATATATTGTAAATAAGATTTATATAAAGGACAAGTATACGCTCTAAAACAACCAAAATCTTGTATAAATTATTCATCCCCATTCGTTTAGCAGTTAGAACATACAAATCATACAAGATTATCGATAATATTGCCACATTTACAGTGCCCCATATAAGACTGTGTTTAGATTGCTGCTGCTTGCGTTTCTGATCGAGGGCGTTCTCTAAAAGCGGTGCGTTTACTCCGTTTATGACGTTCCTGGTCGGTGTTATCCCTCTACAATAATAACAAAACGTGACATAACCTACGTTTCGAATCGAAAATCGCGCCGAAAATATTTACGTTTTCATTTCCATACTCTAATAATTTAGTTGTGGCGCGACGGTAATGGAGCCTAATGTGAGGAATGTTGAAATTTTGATTGAATGCGAGCGAAATTAACATGAAAAAATGAAAATCACGCGCCCAGAGAAGCGATAAATTGAAAACTAGACAATGAAAATGAAGTTTGTCACGTTTACATCTAAACACCAATTAAATAAGCCACGGAATGTCGATGGAAACCGTCAATTTCAGATGGAAAAGTTGACCATCTAGCGCTCATTTCGTTAAGTTCAGTGTTCGTGTACAAAATTATGAACGCTTTTGTTGTATTTGTTTTTCCTTGACATTGTATCGCGTTTAAAAGTATTGTATATTATTGAAAAACCGATGTATTTCGCTATTTTTTAAGTACATTCACGATATAGAGCATAGTAGTTTTTGGTATGAACACTAGAGACGCTGAAAAGCAAGTTTATCCTAACTATGAGAATTAAACCTTTATTTAAAAAAACTGTTACCGGGAGATTTTTAAAAATACGTTACAGCTCCAAATTATTTCAGCTTAGTTATTTTGGCATGCAGGTTTATTTATTTATTTATTTTCTAATTTAATATAAATACATCTTATTTAGTTTCGGAATCGCTTTAATTTATTAATAATTTAATATGTATATTTAGAAGTCTGTAACAAAAGCAATCATTTTAATAATTATAACTTTATTTATTACCGTTTGTCTTATGTGAAAACGGTTCATAAAGGCCTGTACACTCCATCTAATGGAGGTTAATTAAAATAACTATCAATGAAGTACAAAAAAAAATAGGACATTTTATGTTGCAACGTTGAAGTTACTAAGAATAATTGCGGGCAATTTGAATTTGGCTATGTGGGGTGTCATGTGTTAAAATGATGCGATTTAAAGTAATTTAGTAAAATATAAACAGCATAGGATTTTAAATTTTAAGAACATACAAATATTTACAAATAGTTCCATTACACTTCCTTTTCTCACATGCCTTGATTACTTTTTGAAAATTATAATTTTAAACATTTAAGATTTTAATGAGATTAGAAAAAAAAACCTCATTAAAAATAAAGAACCATGAATCTTTGCATTTCATTAAACTAAATTATTTATTTAAATAACGCTAACCATATTCACATTATAATAATATTATAAACAGATATTATTTATTAGGAAACATCTTTAGGATCTGATTAATTTGCTTATGCGACAACTGCTTCTCACCGGCTTCCAAATATCCTTTCGCATCCCTTTCTTTCTTAGCTTGCTTATTCGTCAAATGCCAATGGTAACATTTCTGGAAGTTTTCGATCTCCTTCGAACAAAGCGACTGATCAAAATCATGTTCTTTAAAGCAGGCGAACATTACAGACATTTCATATATGCAACACACATCGCTGGTGTTATCCCCTTTTCCAGATACACGCGGTTTAAGCCTCAAGGGAAGGATCTCTTGAAATGGCACGGGTTCAGTGGGGTTGCCTCTTGCTAATAACGTAGTGAGAACTCTCATTTTATCCCTTGTAAAACGTGAGAGCGCGATATAAAATCCACGTTACAGTTAAAACGTTACTCCTTATGTTTATTTTTTAAAAACAAATTGTCGTTATAATTAAAATTATATAAATATATAAATTAAAATATATTCTACCTATATATTTAATTTTTGAGGTTATTTTATGCTTGCACTTTGCATTTGGATCATGTCAATCAGTGGCGCCATCTTTAAATAGTTTGCATAAACGTGATTTTATTTAAAAAAAAAAGGTTGATAGGAATCTATAATTGTATTGATACAATATTTCATCTATTTCATAAGATTAATAATTATTGTATGTCTAAGTTGTAATATTACTTTATATTTTCAACATTGCAACTGTAAAATTATAGCTACTTTTCGTTTACCAGTTGACGTACCTCAATTTTGTGCATTAAGTTACGAACTGCTCATGTCAAAGTCATTTTGTTGCCAGTTTTTGCGTCATTCGTAGTAAGTAACTCGTAGCTTAACGTACAAAACTGAACTGAGATTTCTGCCAAAAGGAAGCTACATATGCCTATATTGCCGATTCTTGTGGTGTTTATTAGGTTGCATATGGAAGAGGAGTAATTTCTTTCCATTATTTTTAAGTTAAAATTGCGATATTTGCATATTTTATTTACATTTTATCAGAACAATTTTGTATCTTTATAACACCAATTGCGCGTCTAAAATCGTTTAAGCATTAAACAAATAGGGAGCGCGTAAGATATTCACGTAGTTAAAAAAACAACCGTTACACACACAAAAAATGTGTAACTCAATAAGCAATAAGCAAATAAAAGAGCAACTCCACTAAATCTCTCCCATATACACTTTGTTGCCTTTTTATTTTAACATGAGCCGTAATCGTGTCTCTAGCGATTTAATTGGGTCTGCATTTTCGAGATAAATTTACGAAAAAAGTATCATTAGCCCATTATATGTAGGTGAAATTGCAGTGATAGATGCGGGAAAGAGAAATGTTGCGTGTTTCTTGTCTATTGTCGTGAGACGGAACTTGATGTCGGCTGCTTGTTTAATTATTCAATTAACAAGTCTTATTTACAGATTGTAGCGGCTACATTGTTGCTCTTCGGTTGTACTACAGCCTCCGTCGTCTTCAAGAGGATCGAAACCAGTTGCAAGCAAAATAATGTCGAATGCTTAGGGGCGGACACGTACACGTATTGCTTGAATAGGGGTGCGGGATCGTATTTGTTGAAGTTTGTGTTTAACTGTCCGAAGAATTACGTTTGTGATGAAACTGCAAAAAATCCGTAAGTTGTTTTTTTTTAATTATTAGTTAGGATTTTACTTTAATCATTGATTTAATTAATCGTTTTTAAAGAAGTAACGTAACTGATATTATCCTATTAGTAATGTTACTGCTAATATCGAATCTTCAATTGATATTCAATCAATAAATATCCATTTGAAATGTACGTATGAAATTAATTAATGAATTTGTGGAAGCATTAAAAAATAATGTACCTAACATTACTTCAAGCAATATGTTTTCAATATAATAATTTGTATAAATAAATCCCTGCTTGCGAAATGGGCGCTCCTATATACTAAGTTAGCTCTGTCTTAGCTAAATTATTATTTATACAAGTGAGATTTATGAATGACAGAGAGATTGTACAGAGTATGCCATTTATCTGGCATCAATCGCTCGTGCTCAATCACTTAATCAAAAAATGTTTTAAGTAAAAGTTACTTAAGATGAAATAATGCTCTATAAGTCAAAATTATTTTAACATATTCGGTTTTTGTCCGTATGTTTATGCAATCCTAATTTTTTCAAATGAATGTACTGTTCATTATTAATTTTTGAATTCATTGACTCAAAACAAATCAACAATTTTCTATATACGACAAAACTTAACACTTTTTGAAAATATAACTTGAACATTGAAAAATAAGCAACCAACCATACACTATATGACACTCCTCAACTGTTATACTAATTTATCAGAATATTAGTGCTCGCTGTTTCATTATTAGGTAAGATTAAGAGGTTAATGTTGTGAGCCATTTCTATACCCTATGCTATCACTATTATGTGATTTTTTGCAAAAAGTTGTCAATTGGGTAGCTTGTTGAAACCCCTTTGCAATGCCGAATGTTGTCACCAGAGGGGAGCACTTCACGAAGAACTTTTTCGTTTTTGCATTTTTAATAGTATGGGTGTATTCATGTTATATTTTCAATTTTATTTAATCAGAAATGTTTTAAACTTAAGCAGTATTATTTTTGTAACCGACCTATTTTAGTTTTAATGCAACATAATATGCTGTCCAACAAAAAAACACAATAAAATTCGAAAAGGTTTCTTTAAGTACCGCGCCTCAGTTAAAAAAGGATTTGTTTGTATTTTTATGCGTAATTTCGATAATTGAGAAATAGGTAGCTATATATGACACTCCTTAACTGTATATTCAGTTATCAGATTATTAGTGCTAGTTGTTTCCGTATTAGAGGTAAAGTTAGAAGTTATGTTGTGGCCATTCCTGGTCTATCTATCACCACCACGTGTTTTCAACGATCGCTAATTGGGTAGCTTCTTGGAAATCCTCTGTAAAGCCGAATGTTGCCACCAGAGGGAGCACTTAACGAAAAACTTTTTCGTATTTTGCATTTTCAATAGTATGGGTTTATTCATGTTATATTTTCAATTTTTATTTATCAGAAATGTTTTAAATTAGCAGTATTATTTTTGTAACCGGCCTATTTTGGTTTTATTGCAACATAATATGCTGTCCAGCAAAAAAAAAAAATACAATAAAATCGAAAAAGTTTCTTTACCGGGCTCTGTTAAAAAAGGATTTTTTTATTTCTATGCGTAATTTCGATAATTGAGAAATAAGCAGTTAGCCATATACGGACACTCCTTAACTGTATATTCGTTATCAGATTATAGTGCTAGTTGTTTCCGTATTAGAGGTTAAGTTAGAGGCTTATGTTATGACCATTTCTGCGGCTATTATCTATTACAGGTTTTTTTCAACGATGCTAATTGGGTCGCTTCTTGGAATCCTTTGTAAAGCCGAATGTTGCCACCGGATGCAGCAATTAACGAAAAAGTTTTTCGTATTTTTTACATTTTGCATAGTATGGGTTTTATTTCATGTTATATTTTCTATGTTATTAATGACAAATGTTTACTAGCTGTATACTAGCGTGATAGGATAAAATAACCGAGTTTACGCTTTAGCTGTAACATATTCATTTCTCGACTCGGTCGATCACTGTATCCTATGGAAAATCCCAGTATTATGGTGTGCGGGAACCTCTCTTGAGTTGGTGAAATCTTACCTGTCTGGAGACTGCAGCTTACAAACTGGATAACTCACGCTCTCACCTTGGATGCGTTGAGTATGGTGTGCTCAGGAATCGATCCTCGGATCTCTGCTTTTATAATTTATATAAACGACTTACCTTGTAATGTTGATGCCCTACACATTTGTCTTTATGCGGCGATACGTCGTTATTGGTACACAGGAGAAGATACTCACGGTCTTCGTGAAAAGTCCGAGAAGACTATCAGAAATGCAGAGAATTGGTTTACAGCAAATAATTTAAAAATAAACCAAGACAAAACCAAGTCCATTGCTTTTACAACTCGTAATGTCGAATTCAAACGTGAAATTTAGGCATCACTATTGATAGCAATTTCAAATGGATCACACTGGATAAGCTATGCAGCAGACTGTCAGCAAGCCTTATATGCCATTAGAAGAGTGAACATACGGCAACTCATGTGGCTGCAAAGACAGTATATTTTCTTATTTTCACTCTCTTAATCATATGGTCACTTGTCTGGGGAACATCACGAAAGCGGATAGAATATTTATGCTCCAAAAGAAGGCTATTAGAATTTTGTGCAGCCTAAATTACAGTGAGAGTTGCAGATCTCATTTTAAACAACAGGGCATACTCACGCTACCATCTGTATATATTTTACAGGCAATATCATATATTCACAATAGTAGAGAATTATTTCTTACAAATGGTCACTGTTACAACCATCTTACCAAGCAAAGAAATGACATAAGGCCACCTTTTCACAGACTCGCTTGTACCCAAAGATCGATAAACTACTGGGGAACAAAGTTATACAACAGTCTGCCAATACATTTAAAACATCTAGAATATAATAACTTCGTTAAGCAAATGAAAAAAATATTAATGGAAAGAGAGTATTACTCAACTCAAGAGTTTCTGCAAACCTAATTTTCTAATTTTCTTTTAAAACATATTTTTTATTTATACAAGTTTTATCTATACACATTTTTATCCTCACGTTACTTATTTATTTATATGTTTTATTTATACTTACTTTATGTACATATACTATGCATGTTCTGTTTGTCTCCTTTTATATTTATTTATTTATGTGTTTTGTTTGTTATACATTATTTCTTTGACTATCACATTATTAGTGCTAGTTGTTTCCTTATTAGGTTAGCTTAGAAGGTTTTGTAGGCAACCAGTCATACACTATACGACACTCTTAATTACAGATGCGTCAAAGAGGATACAGTCTCGCTTTCTACACCGTCTACCGATCAAATTACATCACCGGAAAGCGATTTACCACCAGAAATGACTGACCACGAATCGCTGGATAAAATAATCGAAGATTTCATAGCATCTTTGCCAGACGAAACAAACGCTTTAGAATTCGAAAACGACGTATTCGGCAGGGCACCCCCGTCGGAAATCTCATCAGATAACGATATAATCATTCCACCGACAACAGAAGAAAACGACGACGACTCAGTTATCATAACACCTACCGATTCTTCTTCACCCGGGGGCTCAGTTATAATAACACCAGACGACACCTCATCCCCATCCGACTCCGTTATAATAACTCCAGCTCCAGGAGGTTCTCCCCCGGATGGCGTGATCATCACTCCAGATGATCCGACATTAGCGCCGCCAACTTCACCTGGTGGCGGTGGTTCGGTGATAATTACACCGGACGCGACCGAGGCGCCACCTGGCGGTTCTATTATCGTCCCTCCTGGTTCGACATCGCCCCCGGGGACTATAATTATAACGGGGAATTCTGTATTAACCGGTCCGGTGTATTTCGTGCATGTAAATCAAGAATCCCGGATTGATCCCGAAGCGGTGGAAACGGTGGAAGAGGTTGAGGCGGGAATCGAAAAGGCTGGTATCATCATAACGCCAGGAACTACTTACTATACACCGGCACCTGGTGTGGTGGTGTCATAATTTACGCCCCGATCCTACAAACTACACCGGCACCTGGAGGTGTCATAATAACTCCGGAGCCCCCTGGTGGTGGTGGTGGTGGCGGTATCATAATCACACCGAATACTACAACTGAAATTGGTATTATAAATCCTCCAGGTAAACAAAGCGAGTTTATTTATTATATTCGATAATTCTACACACTTTAAAGTACTTTAGTACAACACGCTTCATTACTCTGAACGCACGTTTCGACAAGAAAGCTATCATCATCAGTAGTAACACTGAACAACACAGCAGTAACACTAAAACGGCCGTTTGCACCGTTCGTGATTAAGTTATAATTAACATTTAATCATAATTAAACTTTAAATTCCTTTGCACCGACTGCTTAACTAATAATTAAATCCTTAATTCGTGTTTATCTTTAATCAGTACCCAAGGTACGAATTAAGTCATAATTAAAGTTGGCGCAAGCGTAGTTTCTTTGTTTACAATCGTGTTTATAGGCGATTATAGGTTATGTTATGCGGTTTTTGGTTATAATACAAATATCTGTGACTGTAGATTGAAATAGCTAGCTAATTAAAGTGTTCACTTTTGTCAGAGAATGAGTGAATCCGCCATGTTGGCAATGAATGAGAGAGTACGTGAAGTGTGTTGTGAGAGAATAGATAGTATCAGTGTTAAGAAGAATTGTAGTGACTAATAAAGAGTTTTTATACTTTAAAATAGAACTGTGTGTGTTTTCAATTAATAACTTTACATATCAGAAGTGAGATTAGTTGGATGTAAACGTTTGTTTTTCGGTGACAGTGTTTGTGTATACGGTTGACGAGTTGTTGAGGTTAGAGCAAGTTACAGTGTTGATTGAAATCGTTGGAAACTCCGTGTGTGGACGTTAGGAAGTGAAACCGTAAAATTGAATCTACAATAAAGGTAGGAATTATCTTAGAAAATGTCTAAAGTAACAATAGAGAACGTAGAAGGTGAAAGCGCGCCAAGATCGGCAGATGCAAACGCGCCAAATACAGAAGGAACCGCGCGAGATTTGAATGTAGTTCTTAGATGTGAAAGAAATATGGAAATAATGATGGCACAGGTGACTAACATGATTAGTATGATACAAGAAAAGGATCGCGAATTAGAAAAGCTAAGACAGGGAAATATAAATACATCAAATGATCACATAAGAGTTCCATTTTCTGAAATTAACGTACAAATTCCAGAATTTACAAATGAAACAGACGAAATTGATGCAGATGAATGGATAAAAAGGGTTGAAACTATTAAGGAAATTTACCAACTAGATGACAAAATTATTAAGGTGTTAGCTACGAACAAATTGGGCAAGAATGTCAAGAAATGGTATGAATCGGATGAACAAAATTATAGAAAAGGATGGGCTGAATTTGTGAATGATTTACGAGAAATGTTTAGAAAACAGGAGGATATTGGAAAACTAATGGACAAGATCAGAAATAGAAAATGGAAAAGAAACGAAAATGTAGAAGATTATTATCATGAAAAATGTTCTTTAGCAAAGAGGATGAAAATGACTGATGCTGAATGTATACACCATCTAATACATGGCATTGATAACTTCACAATAAGAGCACAGTTAGTGACGGCACAGTGCGCAACCCCTATGGAATTATTTAAATTATTAAGACTTTTAACGAATGAAATTGAGTCGACAAATGACAGGAAAGATAAAAAGTGCAGTGTTTGTGGCCGAAAAGGGCACGAAGCGGAGAAGTGTTACTTTAAGAAAGATGTTAAGGAAGAAAATAAGGTAACACCAACAACTAGAACGAAAGCTGTTTGCTATTCATGTAATCAAGCTGGTCATATAGCTAAGTTTTGTAAAGAAAAGAAAGAAGTTACCTGCTTCCAGTGTAAAGGTAAGGTCATATAGCACGACAATGTACGAAGGAAATGGATAACAGTTGCAGTTATTGATAGTAAAACTCAGACAAATACAAATATTGCGAAATATATAAAGAATGTTAAATTGAACTTTGATGTTAATTTAAAAGGACTTGTTGACCCAGGTAGTTCTGACTGTACTATTAAGGCAACTATTGTGTTAACAAATGGACTGGAAATCGTCAGAGAGAGAGTGGATCTCAAAAGTTTTGGACCATCAGAATTTAAAGTAACATCACCAGGGTATGTAGTTGCTAATGTTGTTATTGATAATGTTGAGGCGGAAAATGTTATGTTTCGAGTGGTTCCGGATGATAGTCAATCTACTGATGTGCTTATTGGGCGCAGTTATACTGAACTTCCTCACATTGTTTACGTAAAAATGGATGAAAAACTTAAACTTTTACTATCGGAATGAACAGTTTCAGCAAATACTACCAAATTTAAATATCGAACAACCGACTACTGTGAAGATGATAGAAGAGAATTCAATTACGAAACCATTTTCGATCAATTTTATCCAAGTTATGAACAAGAAAGAAGAATACGCATTGCCAATGATGAACCTGACTGGACAAGAGAAGAAAATTGATAAGAAAACAATTGAGAAATACCAAATATGTGAAGTAGAAAAATTAAAGGAAGATACCAGGAAACCAATAGTGGCTGAGGACTTAAAGATTGGAAATCAGTCGAAGGAAAATGTGGATGAATTAGTCGACTTGTTAAATGAGTACAGAGATTGTATCGCGACAAATATATCAGAGTTGGGGCATACGGATATTTTAGAGATGGACATTGTTGAAAAGGCTGGAAGTACACCTGTTTGCAGTAAACCATATCGAGTGAATAATGAAGAAAGGAACCAAATAAAAGAGATTGTATCTGAGTGGAAGAAGGTTGGACTGGTTACAGAAACAAGTTCGCCTTATTCAAGTCCAGTGTTATTGGTGAAAAAGAAAAACGGTGAACCACGACTTGTTATCGACTACCGTAAGTTGAACGCACAAACCCAAAGAGTAAGTTACCCGTTACCGAACCTTGATGAACACTTGGAACTATTAGCAGAAAGCAAGATGTTTATAGTAATGGATTTAGCACATGGGTATTTGCAGATGCCTTTGAAGGAAGAGGCTCGAGCGAAGACCGCTTTCATAACACCCGACGAAACTGGAGAATTTACGCGAGCTATTTTCGGGCTCATGAATGCACCATTTTATTTCTCAAAGTTGATGCAGTTAGCTTTGGGACCGCTTAGAGGTCAAGTCGTATTATTTTATCTTGATGATATTCTAATACCCGGAAGAGATTGGACAGACCTAATGACAAGATTACGAAAAGCACTAGAAGCTTTACGAAAAGCGAAACTGACCATAAAATTATCCAAATGTGAATTTGGGACAACAAGAGTGGAGTACCTTGGTTTTCTCATAACTCCTGAAGGGATTCAACCAGGACCAGCAAAACAGGATGCGATACTCAAATTTCCCTTCCATCAGATGTGCACCAAGTAAGGAGATTCCTCGGATTAGCAGGATTTTTCGCAGATTTATTAAAGATTTGCCGTAAAAGCAAAGCCCTTGACACAACTCCTTAGGAAAAATGAAGAATTCAAATGGGGAACTCAACAACATGAAGCATTTGAGAAGCTCAAGATGGCATTAGTAAACAAACCTGTGTTACAAATTTATAACCCAAATAGTAAGTGCACCGAGTTAAACACCGATGCAAGCGCCGTGGGATTGGCTGCCATTTTGCTACAAGAAGGTGCCGACGGTGAACTACATCCAGTTTATATGATTAGTAGAAGAACATCAGAAGCAGAGGCAAAATATCACTCCAGTAAACTTGAGTTACTAGCAATTGTGTGGGCAATAGGACGACTGAGAATATTTTTATTAGGAATCGAATTTACCGTGGTGACTGATTGTCAAGCTCTCATCTACCTAAATGCCCATAAGACCAGAAATCCACAGATTACCCGATGGTATAACCAGCTGAGTGAGTATTCATTCACTATTAAGCATCAACCTGGACGAAGAATGCAACATGTTGACGCTTTGAGCCGTGCACCGATAGAAGATCAAGAAACACCGGTAAAGGAAGTGATACAGAATTTGACAATGTATTCTATTCTAACTCGTGAAGAAGAACTTGTGTTATTTCAATACTCGGATGAAGATATAAAACGTAAGATTGACATTTTAAAATTAAGTGACATGAACAAAAAGCAAACTGACGTTGACTTAGTGAAAGACTATAAGGTGAAAGACGGATTATTATATAAAACTGTTAATGTAAACGGTAAAGTGCAAGATTTATTTGTAGTGCCTAAAACAATGAGAAAGATGATTGCTATTAAATATCATGATTTAATGGGACATTGTGGTGTCGAAAGAACGATTCGTAAAATACAAAACTATTATTACTTTCCAAAAATGCGTGCCTATGTTAAACGACATATCCATCAGTGCGTCGAATGCATCCTCACCAAAGCAGTGACAGGAAAACAGGCAGGAGAGTTACATCCAATACCACCCGCAAAACGTCCATTTGCATTGGTACACGTAGACCATCTCGGACCATTTGTAACGTCCAAAAGGGGCAATCAATATATTTTAGTTTTGTGTGATAATGTAACAAAATTTGTTAGTTTACAGGCAGTACGTAGCACCAAAAGCGAGCCCAACATTAAGAAAATCGAAGAGTTTATCCGAAGATATGGATCCCCGGAGAAAATCGTTACCGATAGAGGCACCTGTTTCACATCCCGAAAGTTCGACAACTTCTGCAAGGAATATGGTATCAAACACATTCTTAATTCAAGTAGACACCCGCAAGCAAACGGTTTGGTGGAGAGGGTCAATGCTGTAATACTCCCTATGTTACAAATAGCTACTTCTACCTCAAGCGACATAGCATGGGACCTGCACCTTGCTAAGATAGAAAATAATTTGAACACATCAGTAAATAAAACAACCGGAAGATGTGCCTTTGAATTACTCTACGGGTATGTACCAAGATTCAAAGATGGGCAGATTAGAAAATTGACCGTGGAAAATGAGACCTATACCGATCCAAAGCTATTACAGGCTGAGGCTGCGGAGCATATGAAGAAGGAACAACAAAGGTACAAAGAACAGTATGACAGACATCGTTTCAAACACGTAAAGTATGACGTCGGTGATATAGTGTTCATGAGATGCGCAGTTATACCTACCGGAGAATCCACCAAATTACAACGCAAATATCGAGGTCCATTGTCCATAATACAAGTATTACCAGGAGATACTTACAGAGTAACGGAAATACGTGAGGCTGATGGCCGGAGGTATACAACCACTGCTCATGTAAGCCAGTTGAAAATATGGCGAACAGTTGAGGATGGAAAGGAAGAAGAAGATGAAATTGGTAATGATGAAGAGGAGAATGAAAAACCCCTTGAAACCGAAGATGACCAGGTATCAGATCTAGAAGAAGACGAAACCGAAGAAGACAACGAAGAAGGCAAGAAAGAAACTTCAGTGAATGAGTCACACAACCCTACCGAAAGACGAGAAAAGAAGACCCCTAAATATTTAGCAAATTATGAACTATATTAAACTCAAATTATTTGTTAACAAATTTTAAATATCTCGGGGGCGAGATATATATAGGATGGCCGAATGTCAGAGAATGAGCGAATCCGCCATGTTGGCAATGAATGAGAGAGTACGTGAAGTGTGTTGTGAGAGAATAGATAGTACCAGTGTTAAGAAGTATTGTAGTGACTAATAAAGAGTTTTTATATTTTAAAATAGAACTGTGTGTGGTTTTCAATTAATAACTTTACACAATGGATGAAATATGGCAGATCGGAGGATGTATACAATAGTATAAAGCGGATTGAATTAAATTAGTCTGGAAATTTGATGTACTTGATGTGCAACATATTGCAAACGAAATTCAGAAGTAGTAAATCAGAGAAACTGGTTTGGATAGAGAAGAAACTTGCGTACTAATCGTTACTGTGAATACTTTAAGCGATAATGGTCCCGATTAAATTTATTGTACTCACTTGTGCTTTTTTGTAATTTTTTTCCACTGCTATCATGATTAACATACTTTAAATCCTGATTTTCAAAAAGAATCATCACTAATATTAACAGTAAATGTTATTTTTAAGAGTTTGTTTATTCACCTGTCAAAAGTGTTTGACAGTTAAATAACCTAACGGTTTGTTTACGTTTTGACAAACAGAAAATTTGCAACACGGTCATGACGTCATAGCAAACTGACTCACGTAGTACCTCGTCTGCTATAATAAATGAACTATATCGCTAACTTCAACTGGTGTAAAGGCGGGAAATTTGAAATTTAAAATGTAGCCTACTATAAATCGTTATTTTCTTTACATGTATGTACCATTTTACTTTACTTTTTGACTTTTTCTTAGTTCTAATTTAATGTATAGGTACTCTATGTATATAGTTTTCTTATATTCACAAAACATTTTTTATTTGATTTACTTTCTCTTGAGCGGCTGAAAAGTTACGAGGTAACCTTTGGGGGCAACATCCGTATATACAAGGTTACATCGTAACTTTTCAGCCAATCAAGAGAAAGAGCGCGAACGCGTCATCATGTATGCTGTTTTTAATAGCTTTGTTGTTGTAAACGCCTCGCACATAACCTCGAAATAGCACTTTTCGAACACTGTTTTTAGAACTTTGTTTTCTTTGCTCAAAAAATGAATAGTCATTTTACACTCAGGAAGAGGAACACATGCTATTTCCGTTAGTATGCATAGAAATCGCCAAATCAGTGGTCCTCTTACGGAAGTATAGCCAATATTATATATATTGTTAGAATTATAAGTCATTAAACACAATATTTTAAATTGTAACGTTCTTTTACCTCCACTCAATTTTTCGTATTTTTTTAGTTTTCACGGTATCTATCGCAGGCGCGTCAGTCAGACTGTGTGACTGTTGCGACAGCGGAGCCGTTCTTCCTCTTTTCCTTATGTAATCAAATAATCTCATGAAACCTAAGGCGAATTCGATTGAGCACTTTGGTCTCTGTGACCTGGTCTGGAGTAGTCATTTGTGGTCACACGTGTTATCAGTCAGTATTTGTGACGTCATAAATTTACAATATTTTGAGCGGCAAAAACTGTGTTTTTGTAACTACTATCACATAAGGCTTTGGTTAGTGTTATATGAAAATAGTTTTCAATATCGAAGATAATGTATATAAACGCGATACTGCTCACAACCATATAAAGAGTAATAATTCAGAGCGTCGTGAACGAGCAGCAATTGTACGTATTTGTAGGTTAGAAGAGAATATCTCCCAATATAAAAATAAAAACAGCTCTTATTGCAATTGTTGTTGAAGAACTAACATCTATTTTCATGAACATACCGTCTTTAGTATTTTCAATTATTGTAACTACTGCCCAGGCTACATACTTATTGCATTTATTACCACATGTAATACGTGAGGTTAGACGCTCATACCGCACTTGTGACCGATCTCCGAGCGCGGTCTTAAAATTGACAGACCAAACGTGAGCAGGTGTGACGTCATCAGTTTTCCAAACGAATTCGAGCGGTCTTAGACCACGAATGACCACTAATGACCAAGCTCATCGAATTCGCCTCTAATGTTCGCTAACATCTTACCCATTAGCCGGAAGATTTATGGAGGTGCAGAAATAATAATGGTATGTGTGACCCAAAAAGATTATCAAACAGCAACAAATAATGCACTGAGGTCTAATACTAATAATACAACGTCTAACTAAATAGGCGAAGAATTATTAGACATGTGTGAACATATTCTACGTGATGAGAAAAAAAAATTTTCAAGCGCCTAACAATAATATAACACAAAATTTAGAACTACACACATATATTGAGCATAACATTAAATTAGAAACTAAGAAAAAGTAAAGTAAAATAGTAAAAAAATGACGATTATATATTATCAAACTAAATATTTATTCTTCCTAATAAAACAAACATTTCAATGTAAACACGAGAATTACGCTTGGCACGTCATCACAGCGTCATCGCCTATCCACCCCTCTTTTCTTCGGGCCTTGCAATGCTATTGCAATTAAATATTTTGCCGACACGTAAGAGGGCCATTTGTATGTAGTAGTCTAACTATAAAGCTTATATTTAAATCGAGATGGGCACCAACGCCGTGCTGCCATCTCCCGCTTTTGTCCAAACTATTCAAAAATCCGTTAACTATTTTGTCCATAAGGTTGACTAACTAGTATGTATATAAACAATGATACTAGTATACATATGGTCAAAGACGTATAGTTCCGCTGGCGTACTTTAGAGCGGCGCCACTGTAGCTTCTTTGCAGAGGCAGTTAAAAAGCGGCTGGGTAAGAGACGTACGAAAATAAACAGTGGACCAACCGAACTATGTTCTTGATATGGAAGCACTTGAGTATTACAGCTGTGGGTAATTCAGAAATCGATTTCTATTGGCAGTAACGTATACTATGAGATTCAAAAAGATTGTCAATTCCGCTCCTATAGATAGTAGCAGGGTGTAGGTATATGCCGCGTTTTTGTAATGGAGGTTTGAATTAAGGCAGTGTTACTATACTATTGTTGGTGATATTAAATGTATAACATAAACGGTTTGAAGAAAATTATAAGATAAATAAACGAAGGATAATTATAACACGAACGCCAATGTCATTAAATGCCAAGAAAATTGATTTATTTTATGAAATTTGTATGTAGCTAACTTCACTCATTAAAACGGTAATAAGTATAGATAATTTTTTCCGGAAAACAGTTTTTTTTCTTACGACAATCATTTTGAATCTCATAGTATAATACGCGTAAATAATCGCGGCAAATATGAATTCTACCCCCTGGCATATAAATAAGTAGATGGTCTGAGAATCGGATGCTAGGTGTTAGTCTTGCGGTTTATATTTATCCAAGTTATTTTACAGGATGAATGTATGTTTGGAGAGTTGTTCTTTATGAATGCATCTATTATACTTTATCGCTATTTAATTAACGTACTAAACAGAGGTACGCTATAATCGATGATTTTTATTGATGATTTATAAAAATTCCAATTTTATGATTTATTATAAAAAGTCTGCATTTGCACTTGGTTCCATACCTATAAAATTTTATAGTATTATGTCTCATTTCCAAAAGCAATCTGAGATTTCCTAAAAGCAGCGAACGAAAAAAAAAATTAAAATCTTTTAGAAATTGTAAATGCAGGAAATTTGAATTTTGCTAATTCTCTCCTTTTTTCTATTTTTTATCATTTTTTTGTTACAAATATATAGTTTGACAGTTCTAACCATTATAAGATATGTACAATAATATAATGTCCAACAATTATATTTTCTATATTAATTCTACAAACAACGAAACAGAAAAAGTTCAAGAGCAACAAAAGCTTATGTATGATGCTAGCGTACTTGTACTTGTATACTTTGATAAAAGCAAAATTGAGGAAAATACCTTAAAAGTGCAACCAGATAATAATAATGTTGCATATTTTTTTCTGTAAAGATCCCTCCCAGTAAACCAAATTCAAATTTCGCGCAGTTATTTTCAGGAACTTCAATATTAAAGCATGAAGTTACTTACGATTTTGTATTACATTAATGGTTATTTCTTTATCTTTAAGTTGAAGTTACTAAATATAATTGCGGAAGATTTGAAATTTGTTTACTGGGCTGAGATTAAAACTTGTACTGTAATGTTTTAAGTTACATTTTAAGCAAAATGATAAAAAAAATTTCTTGTTCGATACGCCATCGACTATTCTAAGAAAACAGTAAACAATAATTTTGGAAACAAATATGAGCTTATGTTTTTCAAACATCATGGTATTTCTGAGAGTGAATTTTAAAAAAGAAAAATTTATAGATTTTATAGATACACTTCTTTAATGTTTTCTGATATTTTTATTTCAGTTTTTAGCAAGATAAAATTCTTTCGCTGTTAACTGCAGATATATTGACAAGAATTAGAAGAAAAAAAAAACATAAATTTATATATCAAGAAGCAAAGATTATTTTAAATGTCCACTAGTCCACTAAAAGCAAAAATATTTTATCACTGCAAATAAATCAACAGTGGTAAATAAGATATAATAAGTTTGTTCGCGTCGCATGAACTATTTGCACCTTTATGCACTTTTGCACACAAAAGTTCTAAAAAGTGCATAAAGGTGCAAATAGTTTATACGACGCGAACAAACTTAATATGTGCTATGAAAAAGTTAGGCATTTGACGAAATAAATAAAAGCAAATATTCCGTGTGTAGCTTCGCTTTAACACAAAAATATGTTTTAATTTCATTATAAAACGAATATTAATCCATTGAGCCAGTATGTGTGTTTTAGTTTTTGTTTTATTTACTAAACTGTTACTTGCTTTGACTCCTTTAATATTCATTTCATAATAATTTTGCGAAATGACAATTCATTTATAAATGCTCTACCTCTTCGCTGCGCGCGCAGTTAAACCACTTTCATTCCTCTGCTGGGACATCTATAGTACGCCAGCGGAACTATTCTTTGCCCGTACATATATTTATATTGTATTTGATAATATAGATATACCAACAGCCACTTTACCGAAATAGTCAATTAAAGTGCCACTAGATGTCGCTTATACCTACATATTCAAATTAATTTTTTCTTCAAATTTATTTTAGCATTTATGAAAACCTAACTACACAAGCGTACCCTAGCGGAGAGTGGCACATTCATTGAATTTACAATTGTAACTTTTACCTGTTAAAATGGATAATTTAGAAAAAAAAAACTAATATTCAAATTCATTGAAGTCCTAAACTAGTAAAGTTAAAAAGTTAATATTCGCATTCGCGAATGTGTAAAATCACGTATTCCTTACGTCACTAATATCTACTGAACAAAAAACAAAGGTGTTTTTTTGCGTGTCTAAATCTGGATACGTAAAAAGTAATAAACAGATGTTAAAAATGTGATATATGCCGATAAAAATATCGAGTATAAATTGTGTTGCAACTAATAATTTTAAATCAACATTTATATATATACCTTAAGCTTATTTTTTATTCTGGTACATAAATTAAAATAAAACCAAACTAATGCAATAAAGCAATGTGTGTAATAGCAAAACTGTGAATGTTAAACATACAAGCAATAGCTGCTTTCTAAATACTTTATAATATATACAGCGTGAGCGCAAATAAAGGTCATTTATGTTGGAGCTTTTATTAGTAGTTTTAGGAGAAAAAATTGTGAATAAAAGTTGAAGTGTACTAATTATTTTACATAACTTTTATAAATAAATATATAACATAATAATATAAAAGAAAAAAACAGAAAGGAATGTATAACATACACAGTGATCGGTAGAACGTGCGCATCATATGTGAAATTTGTTTGTCTTTGAATTTAGTAAATCTTTCTTCTTACAAATTGCCTCTGTATGTCTAGAAACTAAAATAACCCTCATCAAATCTGCCTAAAATTTAATTGTATACGAGGGAAGGTAAAAAATATGAAACTACGCTAAGAATAAAGTATCTAATTTTTTGGGTTTAGAAGATTCTTTTATTAGAAAATGTTGTTTCAAATTTAATGCTATGTCCAATTATTAATATTCGTTTAATTTGAGCAAAAAAAAAAATTAATCGTTTTTTTCGGAATTCCTGTATACAAATTTGCTCTGTGATCATACAACTGTCATATGCTATTCTGAGAGGAAATCGTATGCGTACTATATTAAAATTAGTGTTTCAAAAATGTTATAGCTTTGAAAAGTAAAACAAAATAATATGTTTTGCTTTCAAATGAAACAAAATGATAATATCTAATTAAAATTACAAAGAGCTTACTTCATAAATAACAAACCCTTAGATCTTAGATCGAGTACCTTACTTCGAACAAATAAAAAAAATTTTTTTTACAAATACCTGTATGATTTATTTTATATTGTAGATAGATGTAGCATAATAACAATATAATAATAGTAACAATTGCGGCATGAATGTATCGATAGTTTGTCTGCATTTTCTTACAATTATCAAGTTTTACAATTACAAACAGATTTCTTTACAAAAAAAAGAAACATATTTTTTTTCGCAAAAAAATTATTAAAGGTAAAAAGTTCACATTCTTAGTATAGCTTGCTTTAAACATGCTCATTCTGATGCAAAAAAAAAAAACAAGTTAAATAAATAATTCCTTCTGGATGTAACACTTCCAAATGTCACTAAGTATATGTCTTAGATAAGAAACACTTTAAATATAATAATATTAATAATAATAATAATAATAATAATAATAATAATAATAAATGCCTTTATTTCTTGCCCAACATGAAAGAAGTAGAAAAAAAAAAGAGTGACAATATAACGCAACTAATTACAATAATCGGAAGGTACAAGAAATCAGAAGGAGTGGTTCAGTTGGGTAACAATATTACCCCCTGTTTTTCAACCATATCCTTACATACATTAAGAACAAGCACAGTAGAAATTTATGCCTAACATACTAACTTAAACCTAATTCTGTCATATCCTACAGAGAATAATAATGAATATAGCCGAAGGGATCACAATATATATATAATAGATAATGGAATCGATTAGCCCTGCTACTGTCGCCTAAACACATATTTATTAATATTCGTTAAAATAACATACTTAAGGCCTTAAGCTCTGTGGGTAAAGAATTATACAGTGAATATATATTATATGAGAATGATGGTAATTAACTTTGAATTACGGTAATTAAGAAACTACTACCTGTAGCTAATCGAACAAATTAAATTGGAATCGACTCCCAAAATATGAAAAAGTAGCTATCAAATAAAAATCATTATTATACATAATTATTAAAAAAAAAAAACAAGGCATTCTGGATATTTTGTGTCCTCTTTCTCTACCACATGATGTCCACATCATTTCCTTATATGTGGATTTTGACCTCACCATTTATTGTTATTAACTTATGATTAAATGGGGTAATTACCGAACAACAAAACCTAATCAGATAGCACAAACGAACCACTAGTTAGCTTATATTAGTGCCCGTTTATATAAGACGGTATATTTATTACCAAAATATTGGAATATCACTAAAATATTACCAAATGTGCTTGTGTTCTTCACTTCGTTATATTTTAACATCAAAATAATTTTTGATGAAACGCAATTTGAATATCATTGTTAAGTAAACGTCATTTTTTATTAAAAAAAAAAACACATGATTACAATCTGCGTAATCGCAAGTTAGGACAAGTATATCTCATTTAAAATACATAACCTAACGGCCTTCATTATAATATCTATCGTCTCTCGTTCTATATAGAAGGCAAAGTTCAATTATTAACGAGTGCATGGTAATCGAAATCAATTGTATCATTAAATTTCGAATGGCAGAAATTATTATCAATATAAGAATAATTAATAATTCTAGTATGCGTCTCATATGAAACATTATACTCTCGGTCTGAGCTCTGAGGGTTCTAATGTCTTTTATAATTAAAAATTCATGACCGTGGGAACAGGAAAATAACAATTACAGATAATAATCGCTCATTAACTCGATTATTTAGGTTGTAAATAAAAAAAGAAGATCGATTGACCTTGACTTATTGGCTGATATATATTACGTGTTCATAAATTGTGTGCAGGGTAGATCAAATTCGAGGTACATAATCAGAGCAAGGGGCTCCTCGTTCCGAGCGAATACACGCACAAACTGGTGTCGATAAAAAAGTTGTCCGATTTAATCTACTTATAAGAAATTTTATTCTAATATGTTCGACAATTTTTTTTGGTTAGGAATTTTGTACACAACGGTCAACCAGTTTGCGAGCGCTGGTGGAAAAATTTTATAAGGTGGCAGTTATGAGTTTTACTATTTAACATGTATTCAATATAAATATATTATTTAATTTCCTTTTTTCGTTTTTATAGTTGCAAAAGTTACATTGCATATCAATTATGATACGACCAAATATCCATGTAACGAAAAGTGATAGAATAATGATAGATAGTAAAGAAATAAGAAAACATGATGCGTCAAACTTTTTTTTCTCGAAAACTGCTTCATATTCTTTTGACATGTTTGTTACACATACAATATGATTGATTAGTACGATAAAGTTCAGAATCTTCTACGTCCTTTAAGATATTAAAGTAAACATTATGGAAATTCTAGCCACCATCAAGCTTCATATTTTAAAATTGTCTACAACGTTACAAGGTGTTCCATAATATCGTGCCACATCAAAGTTATATATTTTTTTTTAATGCAACGGTCTGTATTATACCATGTGATTCAAAATGATTGTCGTAAGAAAAAAACTGTGTCCGGAAAAAATTAATCTATACTTATTACCAATTTAATGAGCGAAGTAGCTACATACAAATTTCATACATTAAATGAATTTTCTTGACATTTAGCGACATTGGCGTGCATGTTATAGTATCTTTCGATTATTTATCTTATAATTTTTTTCAAATCGTTTATATTTACATCTAATATCACCAACAATAGTATTTCTGAGAACTGTAACAAAATAAGGGAATTTATCTGTGGTAATAGCTCAACAAACAGGTAAAAAATCAATATCAACATTAAGTGAAATAGTTTATTACATTTTATAATTTTATAGGCTTATCATACACTTCAGCGCGATGAGCTGTCAAAAGAAAGTTACATTTTCATCCCTATAAAGTTTCTACGGTACAGGAATTATTACCATTAGATCACGATAGGCGACTGGAATATTTGTCATTGGTTTAATTACAATTTAAGGACGACAGACTAGCTAAACAAATCATTTTTCTCGGATGAAGCCTGGTTTTATCTAACAGGCTATATCAATTCACAAAACTATCGTATCTGGTCTGCAGAAAATCCACACGAATTTCGAGAAACGCAATTGCATCCCATAAAAGTTGGAGTTTGGTTAGCTATGTCCAGGCAACGAATAATAGGGCCAATTTTCTTCGAGGAAACTGTAACACCCAACGTTACAACAGATGTTGGAATTGTTTATTGCGGAGTTACAAGAAAATGAGCTTGAAGCAGGTTATTTTCAGCACGATAATGCTCCAGTACATACTGCTCGACAAACCTGCCAATATCTTTAACAGTTTTTTGCTGACAGGATCGTTAGAGCACAAAGATGGCCACCAAGATCGCCTGATCAAAAATAGGATCTATAGAAACCGCATGCATACCATAGAAGAACTGAGAGATGCAGTTTTGTCACTTAATAATTATACTAATTGTATGTTATAATTTAAAGTAATAAATAAATTTAGTTAAACACCAGTTAGTACTTAATTGTAAAATCATAATTTAGTAAAGTTAAATTAATTACATTTCATTTTTACAAGCAGAAACACCAATCCATAGTCGTTTATATAATGGGAGTTCAAATATAGGTTACGTTTTCCTTATTTATGACAGATCCGTTTACTTTGTTATGTTCCAACACTGACTTAGTTCAAACCTTCATTACAAACACGCGGCATATACCTACACCCTGTTACTATCTATAGGAGCGGATTTGACAATCATTTTGAATCTCTGTGTATATTTTCCGTGAAAATTATAACAAGCTTTGTATAATTTAAAAAAAATTACAAAAACAATGTATTTAGTGTAGCCACAGCTTTTTAATGATTGTGAAAATTTATAAAAATGTTTTTTTTTTTTAATATTTGTTAAATCGATTACAGGGTGAGTCAAAATACAAATTCATTATTTTACAGGGTGTTCCATAACGTCGTGCTACATCAGCTATATATTTTTTTTAATGCAACAGCCTATATTATACTTTAAATTCCAAATCTGCTTCACTTCCTGATTACAAAAATATAAAGTTGTAATATGTTGTACAGGGTATCTAAAAAGTTATAACCATATATTTTCCGTGAAAATTATAACAAGCCTTGTATAATTAAAAAAAAAATACAAAAACAATGCATTTAGTGTAGCCCCAGCTTTTTAATGATTGTGAAAATTTATAAATTTTTTTTAATATTTGTTAAATCGATTACAGGGTGAGTCAAAATACAAATTCATTATTTTACAGGGTGTTCCATAACGCTGTGCCACATCAGCTATATTTTTTTTAAATGCAACAGCCTGTATTATACTTTAAATTCCAAATCTGCTTCACTCCCTGATTACAAAAATATGAAGTTGTAATATGTTATACAGGGTATCTAAAAGTTATAACCATATATTTTCCGTGAAAATTATAACAAGCCTTGTGTAATTTAAAAAGATTACAATGACAATGCATTGTGAACATTTATAAACATGTTTTTTTTTTAATATTTGTTAAATCGATTACAGGGTGCGTCAAAATACAAATTCATTATTTTCTCAGTTTTTCTTTTAATGGATCACCCTATATTTTATTTCATTATCATAAGGTACTGTTATTATAGTTTTATTTTCGTTAAGCAGTCCCTGTATTACCCAAACCTATTAGTTTTTCAGATATTTTCATTTTTATGTGCAAAGTATTGATTGATAACGTATTTAAACGTTTACCAATTATGAGTTGGCCATGAATTATTTGTCAAAAATTAACAATTTATAAGTAAATCTTACCTTGATGGAAAATAAAAATATTTTACTAAAATGCTATAAATCTTAATTACCAAAAATGATCAAAGTGGTCTCCCGAGATGTCTATGCATGCCTAAAAGCGATACCTAATTGAAAAGGCTATTTTTACGAAGCATTTGTATGCTAATATTTCGAAATGTATTTGTTATTCTTTCCTGAAAAGTATAATAATTTTGCTTTACGATAGTTACATAAGATACAGGGTGATCCATTAAAAAGAGAAGCTGTAACACCCTGTAACATCGTAGCTGATTTTTAAAATTGAAGCTTGATGGTAGAATGTAGCTACCACCTTCTTAATTTTTATTACTTTATGCTATTAATCAATCACACTGTGTATGGAGTGAATTTTTGATTCAAATACGAACATTATATCTTTTGTTAAAAAATGCACTAAAATTTATTTTCTATCTATTTTTTTTTTTTTTCAGATGTACGGTGAATTTTCTTTTTCCTGAAATGACCTTTAATTATCTCTTGAGAGCATGCACTGATTTGTATTAGGTATAGATGGGTACAACATTCGTATAAAAATAAAATGGCTCCTATTTTCTTACCTGCCTGTCTTTATGAAAATTATATCTCTATAAGAAAGTTTTATTTTGTTTTCACTCAGTACATAATGATAGCGTTTGATGTACATTATATTATCTACACAGAGTCAATTGAACTTCCCGGAACAACAACAATGTTATTTTTATACGCAATTTAGTGCACAATATTTCAAAGTTATGTTTGTGGCGATTCTTTAAGTTGCTGAAAAAAATGTGATTATGTTTTTTCCCAGAAGTCCCTCAATTGCATTAAAATAATTTAGATGCGTGCTATGACAACAGAAGTGAATATAGAAGAAAGTGTTCTACTAATTTCTACTTATTGTATTGAGTGGATTATTGTACATTGTTCTAGCGTGTCGGTTTTTATTTATTGTCTGCCGTTTAAGGGAATTAAGCGAGGTCAATTGGTACAGGCACAAAGACTAATACACCCAGAACTTATACAGCAATGGATTGGCCGTCTTGCTTTTAACATGAATTTAAGAGGCCGCTCGGCAAGAAATACGTCTACCATGCAATAAACTTAATAATAGTACATACGTACACAGCATATGCACGTATGTAAGTTAGCTGTCTCTTACCGAGATGGGAATGTTTTTAACAAGGCTTAAAAATCTTATAGAATTTTGATTTATATGTTCATAACACTTACAAGCAAAATCACCCAACTGGGTCACTTCCGATTTTGATAAAATTTTGCAGCCATGTAGAGAAGCCAAAAGTAATCGACCCGTATTTTTTTCTGCGCTGTTGATATTTATTCACTTTTTCCGATTTTTTGATATTTTCTCGAAAACGGCTTCAATGATTATCTTTGAAATTCACATTTTTGTTACATTTGGTACAAGCTGCTATTTGCTATATCTGAGGAGAGTTTTATTCTTATGCTTAATGTCAATATGCGCATATATCTTCGTTACCAGTCGATGTAGCAAAAAAAAATCTTAACAAAAGTTAATCCTCTAGTAATGCTAATAATAAGAAAAAAGATTTCTACGAACATTTTACGAACGGAGCATATTAAAAATTAGAACGCCTAGGTTAGCATTACAAGGAGAATTTGTCACATTGTACAATCAACTCCTAGACGATGAAAGTCAATATTTTAAATATTTTAAAATTTATTATAAAAAAAAGAAAAAAAAATGAATTACAAATTTACAGAAAAACCGTGAACAGA
This sequence comes from Protaetia brevitarsis, assembly GCA_004143645.1. Classification (NCBI taxonomy): domain Eukaryota; kingdom Metazoa; phylum Arthropoda; class Insecta; order Coleoptera; family Scarabaeidae; genus Protaetia; species Protaetia brevitarsis. Next base: position 14,574 of record RXPK01002938.1, on the reverse strand, counting down.
GGGTTCTGGGCTAAATTTAAAAAATGCACGTGATTCTAAATTTCAATAAGACAATGCTATTTCCTATACAAAGCAAAAGATTAGTTTGTTCAGGAAGATAATTTTAATTATACCAATACAATCCACGTGGTTTCAAATTAACACAAACTAAATTAAGCCTCAAATTCAAGTAAATAGCAAAAGAATAATTTACATGCACCACAAAGCTCTATTCACCCAACGAGGTGATAGATAAAAGAAAAATGAAACAGCAAATTAGAAAAACGGAAAAATTAACTCTTTAAAAAAAATGAGAGAATTAAAACTAAAATCTATCTTCCTGCACGAAAATAATAAATGATCTTATATCTATAATGTGTACACATCAATATATTAACAATTATTAAAATGAATTCCTTGATGGACAGATGATTCTAAATTACATACGACAATGCTATTTCCTAGACAAAGCAAAAGATTAGTTTGTTCAGGAAGATAAATTTTAATTATACCAATACAATCCACGTGGTTTCAAATTAACACAAACTAAATTAAGCGTGGACAAATTCAAGTAAATAACAAAAGAATAATTTACATGCAACCACAAAGCTTCTATTCACCCAACCGAGGTGATAGATAAAATGAAAATGAAACAGCAAATTAGAAAAACGGAAAAATTAACTCTTTAAAAAAAAATGAGAGAATTAAAACTAAAATCTATCTTCCTGCACGAAAATAATAAATGATCTTATATCTATAATGTGTACACATCAATATATTAACAATTATTATTAAATGAATTCCTTGATGGACAGATGATTCTAAATTACAATACGACAATGCTATTTCCTATACAAAGCAAAAGATTAGTTTGTTCAGGAAGATAATTTTAATTATACCAATACAATCCACGTGGTTTCAAATTAACACAAACTAAATTAAGCGTGGACAAATTCAAGTAAATAACAAAAAGAATAATTACAGCACACAAAGCTTCTATTCACCCAACCGAGTGATAGATAAAATGAAATGAAACAGCAAATTAGAAAAACGGAAAATTAACTCTTTAAAAAAAAATGAGAGAATTAAAACTAAAATCTATCTTCCTGCACGAAAATAATAATGATCTTATATATAATGTGTAACACATCAATATATTAACAATTATTATTAAATGAATTCCTTGATGGACAGATGATTCTAAATTACAATACGACAATGCTATTTCCTATACAAAGCAAAAGATTAGTTTGTTCAGGAAGATAATTTTAATTATACCAATACAATCCACGTGGTTTCAAATTAACACAAACTAAATTAAGCGTGGACAAATTCAAGTAAATAACAAAAGAATAATTTACATGCAACCACAAAGCTTCTATTCACCCAACCGAGGTGATAGATAAAATGAAAATGAAACAGCAAATTAGAAAAACGGAAAAATTAACTCTTAAAAAAAAATGAGAGAATTAAAACTAAAATCTATCTTCCTGCACGAAAATAATAAATGATCTTATATCTATAATGTGTACACATCAATATATTAACAATTATTATTAAATGAATTCTTTGATGGACAGAATAAAAGACAATTTATGCGAATTCAAATCTCAAAATCTCAAGAATAACAAATGACAGCAAAGATTTAAAAATACAAGTACTCATGCTAACATCTACCAAGGAACTGCTTGATAAAATCTCTACCGCTGCGTACAACGCAGCCGCACAAATCACCGTCAAAATCTACTAGAATAACCATTAACTATACATGACAAACAATAGACATCTAAATGAAAGGAATTAATTTTAAAAAACTAAACACTTAATTAAATAAATTATACAATTAACTCTTTAATCTAAAATTTATACAAAAACAAACATTATTATGAAAATTTCTCGATACAATGATTCAGCAGTTTTAAGCAAATCAAATATGCAACACAAAATACACTCGCGATAAATGGGTTGCCACAGCAATACGTTACCAAGGATTAATTAAACGAAAGATGACGTTTTTATTTTATGTACCAAACAGAATTTCTATATAATAGTATGTACAAAACATGCATAATATGCAGTAACTTAAATTAAAATATGTCAATATTGAATGAAAAAAGTAGTGCAATTAAACATATATTTAATTTGTGTCTTCGCTTTCATCTTCTGATCAACAATTAGCCGTCAAAACAAAGTCTTCTACGTTTGCTTCACGTTGTTCGTACCACTCTAATATTTTCTCTGTGTGGTTTATGCAATTTTGCCAGATATCTGGTGTACAGCTGTCCAAGCTTTCTCGCCACAGTTTCAGTACTTGTCTACGTTTCGTTGTATTTCCTTAAAAAGGAAAATCGTAATGCAGAAATGTTATTCTTCTCCATAAGAGCTCTGCGGTTACCATCTTTTGTAAACTTAAGCCCTAAAAAATGAAGTAACCGTTGCAGTGAGGAAATGCTGGTATGTAAAATATTTCTGTGTTCCAACACTTCTTGTAACGCTTATACTGTTACATGCTTTTTTATAGAAATATGAAATTAGAACTGAAAGTTAATTGCATAATTGTACTTACTGCTAACATCTCATAAATTACTTTACACACATCCATTTTATTTCTCTCTGACACATCACGTGTTTTGGGTATCAATCGTGGCTTGTACAGGGTTGTTGAAGTACTTGATGAAGGAACAGCAGATATAACTTACCTCATAGTCCGCATCAACGGATATTGAAGGACTTCCATTTCGCTTTTTCTCCTCAAAATACACTAGCAAGCGACTGACCAACTCTTGGCAACAACAACTAACGGCTATTTGCACCGGTTATACTTAAGCTTAACTTAAGACTTAAGTAGATCCTAAACTATGATTTCGTTTTGCACCACTGTTTAAGGACCAGTTAAGTGTTATTCAAAATAAGCCAAAGATTTGCCCGGCTTAGGTCAGTTAACCTGACTTTTGGTTTCAAAGACAAGTATTGCGGCAAGTGAAAGAAGACTTATTTGTTGTATTACAGTGTTTTCGAGGTGTTTTATTTATTGTTGTGGGGATATTTTTGTTTGTACTTTTTGAAACAAAATAGCACGTAATATCTTAATAAATAACATAATGTTTGAAGATGATGATGAATTGACGAGTTAATATAATTTTTGTAGTATAGCTAGACAAGTAAATGAAAGGGCAGAATATTTTCATACGTTTGACGAACTTAAATTTTTCCGGCGATTTAGGGTAACCAAATGTACAAAATTATTTATACTAAACCTGATTGAAGTTGAAATTGAATATCCTTGATGTGTGAGTAGATATAAAAAATAATTTTAAGTTTACCATGTAACCTAAGACGAAATAACCATTCCTATGACCACGAATGCATACAGTTTGTTATGTTTTATCTAATTAAACAACAAATTTTCAGCAATAATAGTGTTGCTTTTATGAATCAGCTGTTAATATTCCTGAGACTGACCTGACAACAATAATGAAAACTCGAAAACTCGTATCAAAAATTAAAAGTCAACATTCTCCTTCTTTCTGTGTATTTCTGTCAAAAAGTTACAAGTCACTTTCACACTGTCTGACACTGTTGCCATCCGTTTTCAATACTTAGCTAAGCTTTATTCCTAGTTTCGACGGTACAAAACATATTCACCTTAAGTTGAGCCTCTACTTAATTAAGTTTGTTATTAGGGAAAACTGGTGCAAATAACTGTAAGTCGTTTACCGGGCATTTTGAATTGTAACCTAAAAAAAAATGTTTTAGGTCTTTGTATGCTGCTTTAACACCTCTAAACTAACTATCACAAACTAAACGATTTGCTTCATTATAGCTCTGGAAAGAACTTCTGGCACAAGAAATTATAGAAATAAATAAAAATTCAAAACTAAAAAAGGGCAAGTAAACAGTAAAAACGACTAAAAAGTAAATATCAAACGTCAACGCAGCGGTAAAATTGGTTAAAATTGCGTGGTTGCATGCACTGTAGTAAACATTATGAAAAGTCTTATTTACGCATTACTCGACCGTATTTCTATCTCACTTCAACTAGTTTGTTGATACTTATTGAAATATAGACGTATAGCTTAAGCATAAGTAACTATGACTTATATATAACTACGCTTGTCTTCATTTTACCGATCAGTTAATGACGTAACTACATACATTTGCATGTAATATTTACCTACTACATACGCCGATATGTCAATACTATTATTACGTGCAGGTAGTGGGGTAAAAAAAAAAGAAAGTTACATAATTTTGTTATATATATAATGTATATTATACAAACACATCAAAAAACATATCAAAGTCAAAATAATAATATTCATTCAAATTTTATTTTTGCTATTTCTATATCCGGAGAAAAATCTTGGAAATACACAGAAGCAGTAGAATTCGGCCGACTATGTTCAGAAGGTAATGAAGTTGATGCTTGAGAGGAATTCGAGATGTTGTGAAAAATTGTTAGAGGGCAGAAAATGGTACTGATTGGGTGTGAAAGGTACAATATTAGGACCAGTATGTGCTAGATTATGGTTGCTTATTGGATGTGCTATTGGTGGAAGATGAGATGGCATGGAATGCTGTAAAAATGTATTCTGTCATGTGCTTGAAACGGTTGAATCTGATGGTGTGACTGAACTTGTGGAGGGTCGATGTATTTACTTTCGAACATTGAAACAATCGAAAAATTTGATGCTTTTGCCGTGTGCCTATCGGCAGCTGAAAATTTTTTAACCGTTCGCTTCATAGTCTCAAAAAAGGAATCGATTTCATCTTTATTTTCATTTTGCTTCCGTTTTTCTTCCTCCGAAAGAAAGTTCATAGGAGTAGTGCTTCCTGCTGTAGGCACCTCGGTTGCTACTTGTGAAGTTCTTTTCGTTTTTCTTGGGGAGTTTGTAAGTACTTGTATAGGTACTGAATCACTAGTAGAAGGTTCTGATAGAGGTGTGCCTTGTTTGCTGCGAGTGGAAGCGGAGCTTGAAAGTAACGATTGAGTCACGTTCTCTTCCAACATGCTGGCATCATCGTTATCATTATCGCCTGTTCCCTGAACGAAGGACGTTATTCGTTGTTTGCCTTTCATAAAAGGATGTAAAAATCGAAGTTCATCTTCGTATTTCCATTTCGGAATATTAACGGCACCTGGGCCGTATTTAATTTTTCGTAGTCTTCGTACTTTTCGGTACTGGGATCGCAGGGATTCCCATCTTTGTCTACAACTACGTGGATCTGTAAAGAGATAACATAGAAGTATGTAGGTAATGTATTACTGCCTCCATGTATTGTTACATAGTACATATTTTAATCGTTGTAAGAATTTGGAAATGTCACGTTAATTTGTTATATTAAAACGGCAACAATTTCTGTAATGGTTCTCACTTTTATTTCACTTTTTTATTACTATTTACGGATTTCTTGCGACCGGAGATTCGTTTCAAACGATGGCATTTGAGCAAGTATGTAAAGCAATTGTAAAAAAAAAAAAAAATTGGCTACGTGCATTCCAGTGCTGACTGAAAGTGATTGACGATGATAATGCCAAAAAATTTTGGATGTATTGAAATTGCTTGTCAGAACAGGGCATCTCGGTAACTGTAAGAGATAGAAAAAAAAAAAAAAACGAGTGGGCAAGTGTTGATCTCTTCTTCCGAGATATGCTCAATGGCGAAAACTAAAATTAGTTATATTCTTTTGTTTTTGAGTTATAGCCAAAAAAAATATTTCTTCGACTTTTCCAGAATGCCTAATAACTCGCTTGACTTTAATGATGCGAAGAAACTGTCTTAACATTGCACTTTCACGAGTAGAATCGACTAGTTAAATCAGATTATAAATTTATGCATTCATTTTTCGCCTGCGGCATAAAGTTGATTTTTTTTAATGTAAAACGTAGTAAGCAGTGGCATAGATGGAGACAGTGTTTTATTTCTCTTTTTAAAAATATATGGTTTATGGAGTCGATTTCTACCAGTTATTAATTTAGTAATGACAAACACAAGCGTGAAATAAATAAACATATGATCACTTGTTTATTAGCCAATTTGTTTTTATTCGAAGTAGAAATGTAAAATAACTAGAAATTTGTTACATCAAATGTTCAAACTGCATTCCATTATTGTCCAAACACAACTGACATCTTCTACTTACGCTTCTAACTGCATTATAAATATGAATGTTAAAAATAGCATTTAAACATTCTTCAAAATTCTGAATCAATTTCTGAATATGATTGTGCGGTATCTTACTATTTATTCCAAACCGGAATATTCATTTTAACTATCTGTATTTTACACAACTATTTACGAAATAATGTCACACTTTCACTGGCGAATGCACAAAATCAAGGCATACTAAAAATCAAGGTGCACACTAAAAAGTTTTTGGTAAAATTCCTAATACTAACAGTTCCTAAGAAATATTTATCTGGCAAGAAATTGTTAAATGTTTGATAACTATGTCTGCCATGTAGAAAACATATCGAGTAAGGAAAGTGTAGTGAAATAGGAGAACCGCCATCTTTACGGCAATTTCTGTACTTGTAGAATATGTTTAACGTATTTGCTACTATAGGACAGAAAACTTTACTATTATGTTTAGAACATCATGGCGTGATGATTAACAGTTTTGTAATACAATTTTGACGTAAATCTACTATTACTTAACCTGCAACTGCACCGATTTTGTATAAAATAGATAGTTTTCTTTAAGAAAATGGTACATACTTGATATCATCATGTGTCGCGCTTAGTATGAAGACACCCTTATATTTTCTTTACTTGAAGAAGTACAGGTTTAATTTTTTGCGCAATCATAGAGATTGGCAAGTTACATTTTTTGAGATACCCAACTGAAGTGTGGATTGAAACTCAGCCTACTACAACTTCACAAACAGGGCCATTTCTCAATATTTTCCTTCGCATACGAAATATCAAAAAAAGTTACAGGAAAAAGTTTCTCAGAATATTATTTTAACCCCCTATGCCGAATTTTATAACAAAATTGGCGTTTTTTTAAATATTTGCAGATTTAGTTTCCAATTTGATATTGGAGTAATACTGAAGCGAAAATTTTAATGATATTATAGTGTTTAATTTAATGTCTAATTTTCTTATTTCTTAATTTTCTATATTTTCTAACTTATTGCGAGTTCAATTTTTAATTTAACACTAGTGTACTACTAACTGCTCCGCTATTACAAGCAAAATCACCAAACAACCGGATTATTTCGACTTTTTCATTTAAAGTCGATCGCATTTTAATTTTTTGATCACTAGCACTAAAGTTTTCTAAACTTATAAATATTAAGAAAATAAAAAATGTGAATTTTGTCATAAAATTCGGCATACAGGATTGAAATAACATTCTGAGAACTTTTTCCGTATCTTATTTGATATCTCGTATGCGAAGCAAAATATCGAGAATTGGCCCTGTTTGTGAGGTCGTAGTAGTCTGAGTTTCGATTTCGCATTTTAGTTCAGTACCTCAAAAAATGTAACTCATTAATATCTTTATGATTGTGCAAAAAATCAAACCTGTACTCCTTCAAGTAAAGAATATAAGGTGTCTTCATACTAAATGCGTCACATTGTATATTCAAAAAATATTTTTATACTGTTACTAAGGTACCTAATTTACATATTTGAATAAAAGATATTATTTTTAGCTGTAATTTTCCAAATTGTAAGAAATGTTAAGTTTTCTTCTGAGAGATATTAATGTTTTCCTCAGTAGTATTACAATGTTAGTTTTTTTTTTTTTTTTTTTTTTAAGGATCAGAAATTTTCCATTAATATTCACGTAACCTATTTTGTACATTTATCCCCATTGAATGTGGAAAATTATCCACAAAAGTGATTTTTACTAAGAAAAGTTCACTAAATTTTTAGTTGTAGGTGAATTTTTAACAGATACATAATGCTGAATTAATTCCAACGTGCATGCAAGTTGTTTTGAATATTCCATGTTCAAATTGTAGCAGAGCGCGTAACACACTTTAAAACATTAAAAGAACGACAAACAGATTTTCTAATATGAATCAATACCACCTTCCAATTAACAGTATAATAGTTCTAAAATAACAAGAAAACAGAACCACATGTGGTCGAACAACATGTCATTTCGACATTTTTCTTAAGTTTTTGTACATTTCCCCTCATTAAGTGCGAAAAATTTAATAAAAAAAAAGTGATTTTTACCAAGAAAAATTACCTAAATTTTTTTAGTGTGTGACAGTGCTCAACAATAAGGATTTGTTGTGCGAGAAAACTTTTCGAGAAAAGTTTTTTTCAGTTCGGACTCGAGATTTGTACCTTAGCAGTTTGAAAAGAAATAAAACTTTTCATATACAATATTTCAGAAAGCTATTGCCATGCAATATGTTATTATAGAGTAACTATTAGAGTATTACCTTTGTAACTGATATATATATTACCTTCATTACAATTTCTAAACATTCACTAACCTACTATGTATGTACCCTATTTATCTGTTACATAAATTTAGTAAACTTACCTTGTTTTATTTTGTGCCCGATGTTCCTCCACACACTCGCTCTGTGTGCATTATCTCCATATCTTTTATGGGATAAATCGTATAACTCTGTATATACACGTACTGCTTCGATTAACTTTTCGTCAGTTTCACAAGTGAATTTCCTCTGCCGCTTCATTTTGGCCATAATTTGGCGTCAATGACCGGCGATCGACTGCGGTACAGCCCGATTCACACTAACGGTCAGATTCCGGTCAGGTCACGGTCAGATGAATTACTGTTATATGCGTTTTGTATACTCGTAATTTGACTTGACTGCGCACGCGAATGTGAATTTAACAACGCAAAATAAATGTTACAATATTTGATCTGACCGGGACTTGACCGATAATATCGATCATGCCCTAAACTTAGCCCGTTTTTGCATTGAAAAGTAAGGAGCTTAGTCGAGTTGCAAACCTTCAGTGATAACCTCCAACGGCAAGAAGCGTTACAATCGGAAAGTAGTATTTTTATTGTTTAAAGGTTTACGTTGCGTATTAAGTTGGCAGTTCCTACAACAGCTGTATTGCTTGTCCTTGTCCAGGCCGACCAAAATGGCTGCGCAAGAACGTGCGAACTATGTTACACCGCATTTAATTACATGGAATTTACTGTGATAAGTCGGCAACGCTAAAAAGAACTTTGATTTTTGTTGTCATAGAATATAACATCTATGTATTAAATATACATCGGCGCATCGACGTGAATATATCGAATTAAAAGTGGTTAATTATATTGCTAAACAAGAACATGTCAGCTTGGAAGGAAACGATAATTTTTGTTTTTAATATAAAAACATTTCCAAACTGGGGTGCAGATACATTGCCTTCTGAGATATAGAGCAACTATTAACCCTCCGTAGACACATTACAATTTGCGCACCTACCTAGACATACATAGGTCTAATGTCCGGCCATTTATACCTAGACTTGTTTAAAAAATCAGGAGAGTAGTTTGAGATCTATAGGAAGAGATCATGCATTACGTTATAGATAAGAATTAATTTTTATTATTGTTATCTCAATGGAAAGTGTTACAAAACATGAAAAATGTGTCTATGGAGGGTTAATAATCGTAAATTGCCTCTTACAATTTTTAGCTACCTGAATACCTGATATAAATGGGTTATAAATTGGGTCCCAGTTGATATGTAATAAAACAGTAATGGTTGGAGCTTACGATTACAAAGGTTTGGAAGGCAGTTTACCTATTTATGAGACCAATTAAATCTGAACCGTTCTTCTACTACCTGTGAGGAGACAATTTACTAACACCCCTGAAAAAATGTGTATATAATTCTATAGGGTGTTGCATATAGTAATTAATATTCATAGGAGTTATTTATTACACATTTTCGGTATGTTTTTGCATTAAAAACAAAAATCTTTGTGACTGTCTTCTTCCAAGCTAGCAATGTACTAAGGCAATTTTTTTAATTCAAGGATAGGTACGTTGATTATAGTGTGTTTCTGTTTTTATATTAATTAGATATCGATGAATAAAAAAGTAAGTCTTATGTAACATGTTTTTGTTTGGCAATAAATTATCCCCTATCAATTATAAATAGTTCAAAGAACAATAATTACATTTCTAAATTAGTGGGGTAGAATAACGCTGTCGGCGACTGGATACGATAATCGAATGATTATTTTTTTCAATAATTCAAACATCATAACGCGAATTAATCGAATGAATTTTCAATAATCGAATGATGCCTTTTTCGTCATTCGATTATGCCATCACTAGTAAAATTGTTTTAACGTATCTGAGAAGAACAAACTGTGCAAATATTCCCTCAAGATAATTACAGACAATGCTGGGACCTGCAAACGTAACTTATTGACGTAACCAGGGAAATGATTTAGGTGTTTTTTTTTTTTTTATGTATAAAATGTGAATTTTTAAGTGACTTAAAAGACTTGTTTTGGGCGATTTTACATTATCAGGTTGCGTTTATAGCATTAAAAAATGAGTGGTCGCCACGTCAGCACACTTGTCATATAATAACGATATTGCTTTTAATAAAATAATTTTAAAGAAATCAATACTTTACAACACATCATAGGTGTTTGTAGAACTTTTGGACGTACAAATTGATTTATGAAACATCATCGAAAATATTTTCAGATGACTCTGGGAATATTCTATATTTCAAATTTCTTATTATTTCCTCAAATTTCAAAGTTATAATTAATATTGATATTATTTTGAAGACACTCATATTTTATTTTTTATAAAATTTGAAAACATATTATTAGTGCAACCCAATGACATCTCATCACACAAATTCTATGTTATTCTATGCACTTTATCAAAATTAATTAAAGCGTTTAAAATTTTTATTAATATCAAGCTGTGACGAAATTTTTCAATATTTGTTTGTAAATATTTGCCCGCATGTACCAGAATATTTCACTTACCGTGAATGAATAACAAACATATAGCAATAATTATTACTAGACTGTTTGTGTCTTCGTATTTTTATATATCTATTTACAGTAATAAATTATTTTAAACATTTAATATGAGATTGTTCAGGATTATAAAAGTATGCTACTTTTACTTTACCATATCTGTGTTTAATATAATTTATTTAATTACGTTGATGTAATGTCCTTTAATGTAGCAACTCCTAAAATTGGTAATTATGTTTAGTTATATAAACGCTTGTTTTATTAGAACACATTAACTGTCATGAGTGCCACCTTAACCCACACAGCCAAATTTAAATTGCCCGCAATTATTCTTAGTAACTTCAACGTTGAAACATAAAATTACCTACCATTTTGTACTACTTTAATAGTTATTTTAATGCCTTTACGTTGAATTCACTAAAAATAGTGGTGGAAAATTTAAATTTGGCTATTAGGGAAGTTATTCAGAAAAATGTCGATTTAGGATGGGTTTATCAATGTAAGGATAAAAGTGCAAGATAAGCAACTGACAGGTAAAGTTTTGTGCTTGTTTATCATTATATCTTTAACTCTAAGTTTGGTGTTAAGATTATTAATAGTTGGTAACACTTACGGGTAAATAATGCGCTACTATTGGCCTCGTTTGACATTTGTTTTTTTGTTTATGAATTGCCTATGATGTCGGGCTTATTTTATCACGGAATATATCGTGGATTATTTATTAGTTAGTGAGGAACGATGATGAAGACGAAGACGTTGCACACTTATTACGACAGGAACAACGGCTCTACATAGTGAGACCGAGAATTGACAATTTTGAAAAGTGGGATGACTGCGAATTTGTAACTAGTTTTCGGTTAAGGAAAGAAACAACACTTTTGTTACTGGAAAAAATCGAACACCGCTTAGAATTTCCGACTGACATATAAAAAATGTAAACGAAAAGGAAAGACAATACTATCCTACATAGCCAAATTTAAATTTCCCGCAATTATTTTTAGTAACTTCAACGTTGAAACATAAAATTACCTGCTATTTTGTACTACATTAATAGTTATTTTAATGCATTTACGTTGAAGTCACTAAAAATGAAACGGAAATTTAACTTTGGCTATTAGGGATGGATATGATTTTAGGAATCGTCATATACATATTTATCTACTACTAATCACATTAATATTTATGCCATTGGTATTTTTTATTGTTTGTGGTGATTTCTGTAATGTCAGCAAGAGTTGTGAAAAGGTTGATCGGAATTATTACTTTTATACACACATATGTATTTCTTTCTGTAAATAACCACAGATTCCATTGCTCTTCTTTATTTTATTTTAATAAACAATTATTTTTGTGATAAGATTTCATAATCTACCAGATCAACGCTTTGCTAATGTCAAGAAGACTTAAAGCAATGCACGACTATCTTAAATTATCTAAAAACTGAATTCTAGCTATTGCAGTGATCCACCTTTCTAAAATCAAATTTTGTTCTAATTATATAAATTTTCATCGTTCAAAAATTTAAATTAGCCTATTTGTTAGGGTTTATTATGTTAAATCGAATTTGTTACCAACGTAATAACAAAAACCAGCGTGACTGGCAGACTACACAAAATGTGATATAGTAGTTTGAACAAGTTTGATAACTAGTTGCGAACAGAAAACAGCAGTATTTTTTTGATTACTTTAAATGTAGTTTAAAATAAAGAATGTTTCAACAACGGTGTTTTCTCTTACTACGGACCACCATACACGTACACTTCTCACAGGAAAATCGGGACACCAGCAAATTCAGAATTTTAAAATTTCTTGATTGTAAATTCAACTTTCGCAGGACGTATCACTTATCATAGCAAAATCACTTAATTATGTATATTACTGCGATCAAAGGTACGACTAGAAATTTAAACAGAAAAAATAAATATATAGAGAGAAAAAAGATGTATAGAATAAACAATCGGAGTTTCGGTGGCGGCGTTTCCTTTACAAAATACCAATGAAAAAAAATACATAACAACAAAAAGAACTCTGAATAAACGACTTCATTTAGAAATATAAGTATATAACTTGTTTGATGTTATGTAGAGATAATTCTTTTTTAAGAAAACATTGGTCGATGGGATTTTATTAATTAATATTATGTTAATTGTTACGCTGCTGTTTGATATTAGTTACTGTAAGATTCAGTCGCAAATCGGCAACTCGGTATAGTACCATATATCTTTTATGTAGTAAGGTACTTACGCAAATTATCTTGGAATGGCCTATGTTAGGGTATGCCGAGGGTTGACGATAACGTAACAGGGAGAGTGTCGAAGTGGCCGAAGAGTCTCAGTCTAAATGTATATGTAAAAGAATAAAGGTGTTTTAAGAAAGAGTTTGAATTTTCTTACATTACTTACTTCGATTTATGCTCGCGAGTATAGGTGAGCATAGAAAAATCAATCAGCCTCCTCGTTTGGGAGATGTTTTCACAGATTATTGACACAACTACTATTGATGTTTAATCTATCGTTTGTAATATTTTTAAATATTGTTTACTATAAAGTTGCCGTCTATCTAAAAATTACCGAAACAAGTGTAAAGAATTTATAAATTCATAAATAAAGCATTAAGTCGCAAGCAAAATATTTTTTATGAACCTCCGTGTATTGTATTTTCAGAATATTTAGCTATCGCTGCGAATCAGACGTCGTTGATCTATTCTTGAAATATGCTAACACTGGGTCTTTTACAAACCGTCTTTGGTAGCACAGGTTATTAACACTACTTAAATATAATTGATTTATAATAATAACAAACATGTACAAAGCATTGTTCGTCAATCTCCATAGTGCAAAATATTTACTTTTGAATTGGATAATTAAACTTTTTCGTTGCTACTGCGTGAAAGCTGTGTTCAGACCAAAAGTTTAGCTTATTGCAATAAAATAGAACGACAGGATTACACAGGCGATAGTTAAGATATAGATCTTGAAAAACACTAAACGAGGGTAAAAAAAAAATTTTCTTGCGAAATAATTACTGTAAAATGTAAATAATCTAAACTGCTTTGGTATTTTTTTAAACAAAGAAAAATATTTAGTAATACATATTAAAATCTAACAACAACAATGGAATCAATAATAGTGTAAATTAATCAATGTGAAATCAAGTTCAAAACTCAGGAGCTGATGACTATGCTATTGCTAAAGTATTCTTGCGAGCATAAATCAAACTAAGTACTAATATCGTAGTAAAAGAAAAAAAATATAAAATCCATCGCCTTGTTTTCTTAAAAAAATTCTCTACATACACACAAGTAAATCAAATTGTATTCTAAATGGGCCGTTTACTCAAAAGCCTTTTTTTGTTATTAGTTTTTTGCATTAATATCCGCATCGGTATTTGTGAGGAAACACCGCACTGAAATTCCAAAATGTTATTAATGTATAAACTGTTTCTTACTATAATATCTATTTTTCTTTTAATTTATAGTCGTACTTTATCCATATCACACAAAAGTGATTTATGCTTGGATAAGTGCATATATCCTTGAAAGCTGCATTTACATAACCCAAGAAATTTTTAAAATTTCACGATGCTGGTGTCCCGATTTTCCTGTGGAAAGTGTAAACACTATTTTGATACAGGTCTTTCTATTTCTGGATTG